>JAADXF010000011.1:0-100159 GCA_023337575.1 Pythium chondricola
TAGATGCGGCCAAACGGGCACCCGCCGCCGTAGATGCGACGGCCGTACAGGTTCCAGTACGAAATCGGGTAGCGCCAGCCGTAGTATCCACCGCGGAAGTGAGGGTAGTAGAAACGGTTGCGGTGGCCATAGAAGCGGCCACGACCACCACGCGACTCCTGTGGTGGGGTCAACGGATCGTTCTGGTCCATGATCACCATGCCCGGTGGGAGCTCATCTTTGGCTTGCTCGATCATCACGGCATCGTCCTGCTGGCCGAGGAGGTTGCTGCGCGTGATCGCAATATTGTTGCTATCAGCAACCATGTTCTTGTTCACCAGGCCCGTCGCATCGTTGAGGTGCGAGTGCGTGGCGATCGCGACCTTGGTCTGCTCGTGGTCGACATCCTCGCCCAAGGCACTGAGAGCGCAAGTAGCGACGACGACAGCCGAGAGGAAAGCGCGGATCGAGAGCATCGTGGAGGAGAGGAAGTGCTGGTCGTTGGCTGGCCAAAGGCAAAGTGATCTCCACAGCCAACGGCATTTTGGGTGGGCTGTGTCTGGGAAGAGGCGAGAGAATTTCTGTGGCCATGCTTCTCGCGTCTTTCGTGGATCTGTGCAGTACTCACATGCCATACCATCGAGTGGGAGGGTGCGCTGGTTTGAAGCAGTCGTCATTTATCCCCACGGAGCACTGTTGTGCCCTACGGTGTGCATGCAGGCAGTCCCATGGGCTATGGCCACCAAGTTGATCTGACAAGTCTGTGCCATCAAATGAGACCACGGCAAACAATAACGGTCTTATTAACGCCATCGGGGTAATTTCGAGAAAATAGCCCTCAAAGTTGACAGACCACCTGTTCGTACTTAAGTGAATTGACGAGAAAATCAGATTATTGTGGCTTTCACACATTTTGGCTTCTCAGAATTGTCTGACTCTGGATTGTAGTCGTTTGGCGCGTCTGGATACGCCAAACGGACTCTGGAATGTGGTTCGTGGCCGTTTTGCCCTTTGACTGAGTAGAGCCAAACATGAAAACAGCCGGCTACAGAGGAATTAGTGGTAGCCTAACCTTATTTTATTCAGTTTTATGTTAATTTCAGGTCCGATATAATAGCCTAATTCGGAGGACAAAACAGTTGAAAACCACAATACTAGTATAGTGACATACGACAAACAGAAAATAGGTCGGACATGCAGAACCTAATCAGCTCGTACAGTATCTACAGTTCCATTCAGAAATAAAGGTTTTCGTTGACTCCACTGAATTCCTCATAGAAAATTACACCACATAATAGAGGGTTTCAGACATCAGATTCCTTGACTGATAAATCGGCCTTGGTCTAAAACGAAATCTGACAGGGAATCGGTCGGAAGAGGCCGATTTTATAGCAGATTTCTTGTCAAGAAATTGGTCTAGGAAACCTATGTCTGAAACCCTCTAATATGTTTTTACGCTGTTTAGATATTACCTAAACAGCGTAAAAACGAAAATGACCAAACCTTTTGGGTTATCCCAAGTTCAGACTCCTCGTTCGTCGCTTCCAGAGCTCAGATGGAAGCGGCGATGACATCAGAGGGTACCGCTCTTTCACATTTTCATCGAATAGACCCGGTTTCGACCGATTCGTACTTTTGGCGTTAACGGACCGGTATTGTTTGCCGTGGTCTCAAATCAAGGTCGGAAGTGGATCACGTGATCATGCCCCCGGGGTCATTTCCAGTCTTGATCCCGTTTCGACTATAAAGTTGACCCCGGTGCAGCGAGGTCGCGCATTACGGCGTGCGTATCTGTCGACGAATCCTCTTTGCGCGCTGATTGGTGATGGACGATCCCATTTTTAAGCAATCAGACCCTCTCAAATCCATAAGTCATTGCGAATATGACCAAAGTTTAGCCAATCAAGGACCACCAACTCTCCCACACACGCTTCTTCCACCCTTGCCCGTCGAGAGCGCCACTCTGAAATCCTCGTGATCACGACCACCCTCCACCCATCGCAATGGACGCCCTCCTCGACAACGAGCCTCTCCTGACCAAGGCCGGCACCACCGTGCCGCTCGCCGATGCCCTTGCACAGAAGAAGATCATCGGCCTGTACTTCTCGGGCCACTACTGCCCACCATGCCGCAAGTTCACACCCATCCTCGCGCAGGTGTACGAGGAGATCAAGGATGAGCACGAGGACTTCGAGCTCATCTTCGTCTCCTCGGACAGGGAGGTCGAGAAGTTCGACGAGTACTACACCGAGATGCCGTGGCTCGCGCTGCCGTGGCAGAAGCGTGCGCTGAAGTTCGAGCTCGCCGAGAAGTACGGCGTCAAGTTCATCCCGACGCTCATTTTCTTCAACGAGAATGGCGAAGTGATTGAACGCGAGGGCCGCACGTACGTTGAGAAGCACGCTGCCGACATTGACGCGCTGCTCGTAGGTCTGCGCAAGTAAACGGCTTTCGATTCTTAAGTGATGCATTTCGTACTTCAATTGATTAGCACTTTTCGCCTAGAAAAAAAAATATACACCAATCCCCCCACCCCCCCTCCATGAATGGTTTGTTTGGTATCAGCGTCCCCAGAAGAAGAGGAACGAGCTGCTAAGCGTTGGCGTCGGTGGCACCAACACCGACGCCGACATTGCGTCGCGCCGACATTTGGTCATTGGCGCCAACTCGTCGGCGCTGATCTCAAGGTCGTCTCCCAGTCGGCGCTCGAGCCAGCGGTGGTATTGGTCGAACGTGACCCCGTCGGCCACGGCCTCTGCGTACAGATCCTATACAGTAGGCACAAACACACGATACAAGGACAACCGAACGAGGCCAACACAGAGCGCATACAAAACATGAATGGAACCGACAGACACAGGCAGCCTCGTCATCATGACACACAGCGAACGGACCTCGTTGCGGATGTTGCACGCGTCGTTGCGCAGGCCACCACCCGCACTCTTGACGGCCGCCGCGGTCAGCAAAAAGAACTGTCGTAAAACGGAGAGTTGCAGACTAAGAGACGCATGTGTTTCAGCAGCGATGGCGTCGAGCAGACCTCTTTGAGAATGCCGTCCTCGTCTTGGTCTTCGTCGTGCTGCAGTGACCGTCGTCGTTCGAGGTGGAGCGTCGGTAGCGTGGTCGTGTTGAGTGTCGGTGTTGTTGTTGGCGTTGGCGTTGGCGTTGGCGGCTGTGTCGGTGTCGGTGTCGATGTCGGCGCCGACTGGTTGGTGTGCGCCGACTCGTCGGCGTCGTGCAGACTGTCAGTACAATTGCTGCTCGGGTTCCGACTCGTTCGTGTCGAGGAGGCACTCGGTGAATCCAACGCCAACTCCGGTGGCGATGGGTCCTGAGGGGCAGGCTCTGCTTTCTTTCTCTGCTCGGCGGTTCGCGCCTCCCGCAACTCGCTCTGCAGTTGCCGCGCGAGCTCAAAGAATAGCGAACCGGTGCGGAGCTGCTGCGTCTCGTTGTCTTCTGCCTGCTCCTCCTGCTCATTGTCCATGCGCTGCGGCGACTTCTGCCTCTCCAATCGACCCAGGAGCTCCTATAGAACAAACACCGACACCAACACCAACAACAAGGTCAACAGCTACCGACATCGACGCCGACACCAACCGTTGGTGTAA
Organism: Pythium chondricola; assembly: GCA_023337575.1. NCBI lineage: Eukaryota > Oomycota > Peronosporomycetes > Pythiales > Pythiaceae > Pythium > Pythium chondricola. The sequence goes on from JAADXF010000011.1 coordinate 3,588, forward strand.
CCCACCTGGTTACGTCGCGAGAGGTGGTGTACCCTGGCTTGCTCGCCCTGCAGCGACTCCCGGAGCTCCTCCATCTCGCCGTGGACACCAACCAGCTAGCCATCCACATACTCAGATGAAGTCAGTCTCATCTCACTACGGTGCTCTAAAATAGGGCACGCACCGCTGTCTCCAGCTCGTGGTTCCTGGCCAGCACGCTCTTGAGCTGGGCCGCCTGGGCCGCGAACCGCGACGCCGCCAGCTCGTGCTCAAACTGGAGCTGCTTCTCTCTGCCCATGAGCACGTGGTGCTGCTGGCAGATGAGCTGGTTCTCGATCTCGAGGCGAGAAATGTGCTCCACATTGTACCGCTCCGCGCTCAGCAGCTAGGTACAGGACACGAATGGTCAGATGCAGACACGACAAATGAACCAGTCTGTCAACGCACCACTTCAATGCGTTCGTTCTTGGCCGCCAACTCGGTCTGCAGTTTGATAATCGCCAACGCTTGGGCCTCGCCCGTCGCGTGGCAGCTCTCCACCTCGTCTTCCAGTCGGTGGATGGTCTCCATGGACCGCTGGAGCTCGTCATTCGCCCGCGACAGCTCGCCTTTCACCACACTCACCAGCGTGCTACAGTACCAACAAGAGCAGCATGGGATAACACGACGGGACCACACCGTGTAGAACCGAGTCAACACACTCACCGCGACTCGCCTAGCTCCTGTGTGAGCTGCTCGGCCTCGAGCGTGGCGCGGGTGCGCGCGAGCTCGAGCGACCGCACGTGGATCAGCGCCTTGTCCAGCTTGCTCCACATCACCTTGAGTTCGTGCTCAGCGGTCTCGGCTCTCGCAATGAGCTCCGTCACACGACTCTCACTCTCGGCACCGATCTCCTGGTTGCGCTGCAGCAGCGTCTGGCCGATGCGTGCCGCGAGCTGCGCCTCCTCCTGGGACTCCTCCAGCTCCTTGCTCTTGGACTCGAGCTCCGAGTGGAGCTCTTCCACGATCTTGTGCTTGTGGATCTGCTCCAGCTCGAGCTCGCCCGCCACCACGATCGTCTGCGAGCGTCGATGCGACGAGGGCGTCCCAGGCTTGCGCACCGAGGACGCACGCTGCGCCGCGGCCGCGAGCGCCACGAGGCTGCTCGGCGCCAGCTCCAGTGGCGGCGTGTCTTTCATCTTGTCTTGCTGTAGAATAGAGTGTAGTGCAGCGGCCGTTGTCTAATGGCGTGCCTCGCGCTCCTTACGTGGCCATGGGATCAAGCGTGCCGTCGAAAAAACGTGGCCGCTCAAACAGCGAGTGCAACAAAGGTAAAGACCCAAGCAACCCACAGTCAGACGAAGGAAAACCATGCAGACCAACGGTCGTGCTGCCTGCCAGTCCTCAACGAGAGCGCTGGCAGTGAAGGGGATTTTCTCCGCCCCATTTGAACGAGTGCGAACGTTCTCACTTTCTCTCTCCACCAAAGGGCGTGGGCCGAATATATATAGAAAATGGTTAGAGCTGTTCATCCGATTGCACATAAAAAGAGCATTGCGCTTCAACGAAGTCAAGTACGCAAGTGCGTACCGATACCGATACCGCGACGGAGACACGTATAGAAGACTCTACTTGCATTCACTTGGACTTGATCAGTACGGTGGTTCACTACTTGGCAAAAAACGAATGGCGCACGCTGCTGCGCGATTTTGGATAGGCGAGGGGAGAGAGGGAGTATCAACCGCTTACATGCTCTTGGAGAAGTCGTCGATGGTGGAGAGGCGCGGTCGCTGGAACATGAGCAGCAAGGGCTTGGGACCTTTTTGAAGCAGCTTCATGGCGGCACCGAAACCCATCTTGCTGATGTTGTTGTTGTTGATGCTGAGCAAGAGATCGCCAACCTCGACACGGTTCTTTTGGTCGGCACGCGTGACAGCACCTTCGTTCTTGACGTTGATCACGCGCGGGTAGTAGCTCGAGTTCTCTTGCTTGACCACGATGCCAAGTGGACCGTCCTCGTCCTTCCATGTGATGTAGTACAGCGAGTGGTCCACTTTCGGGTTGAGACTGACGCACGACTGACGCAAGAATCGATCGTCTTCCTGAGGGTTCGAGTAGCTCAGGTCGTCGACCGTATCGTTGTGGCGGAAGCGAAGAACGGCTGGGCGTGGGCCGCTTTCCAAGATATCGATAACCTTTTGGAAGCGAACGCCATGGGTCGGGAACTCGTTGATGAAGGTGAGGTAGTCACCTGGCCGCACGTTGAACATTCCAGGCAACGATTGGTTGCCTTGGGCCTGGAAGACGACCGGATACCCACTGTCAGGGTCAGGACGGAACCCAAGTCCGAGAGGTACACCTTCCCTCCACAATACTTCGTAATCCTCTTCGCCAAGCAGCTCCAACGACCCGGCACGCACACGGAACGAAGCAGTCGGGTTACGTCGGAAGCGCAGTCGCACAGGCTTGACCACTTCTTGAAGAAGCTGGAGAATTCTGCGGATGTCACCTTTTCGAACCTTCACATTGCCGACAGCGAGAAGAATATCGCCTCTGGAGACTTCGAAGATGTCAGCACAGTTGCTCAAACTCTCGTGCACGCGGCGAACAATCGGCATTCCGGAATCAAGATCACTCTCGAAGTACAGACCAAGCAGTCCGCACTCCCAGACGATATCGTACTCGTCTTCGATGTTCTTCGGGGGGACGTAATCGATCGGGGCGCTGCGACGCGAAGACTCGCGGGAGTGAATCGACTCGTTGCCGTCTGCGATTGTGGTTCGATCGCTTGCAGTCATGCTGTGGGTCGAGGAGATGAGTGGGTTGTTCATCTTGGTGGATGTGAGGAATGAATCATCCAACTCGACTGGTGTATCGAGTTCGCCGACGTACGACACATCTCGATCAAAGCTGAGCGTGTTGGCGGACAACTCTCGACGCACGAGCCAGCCACGCACGAAGGACTGGATGACAACAGCAGCCTTCAGTCTTCGCAAGATCTTGCGTGCGAGGAACCCACGGATCTCTTTCTGAATCGCGATCGCGCTCCGCTTTTGCTGGATCAACCGCGTATACCGACGTCGACAACGCACACATCGCCAGAAAGCTTGCAATCGAATAATCGACTGCCGTTGCCGAAGGTATCTGCTGCGATAGATGAATCCCCGAGAATACCTCTGTAGAGCGATGACGGAGTCGTGTAGCGCACGTGCGCGGGCTGTTTCGAGTGCTTGATACGCGTGACGGACGAGGAAAACTTTCGACTTGCCGACTTGGAAAGGTGGCGGCGCACCGATCTCCTCGCCTCTCCCAATGGACAGTTTGTCACACAACAGTTTGATCATCCTCGCGGCACACTCCTTTCGTTGCTTCGACTTGTCATACCGATCGCCCAGGATGCAGCTGTAGTTCTTGATAAAATCTTCGTGAAGAAAGCGCACCGGATAACCGCTCCGAGAGATCTTGACCGCCTCCAGCACACCGCTACACCGGAGCTGTTCCATCAATCGCTTCCGGTCGAACTCGCTGGAGCTCACTTCATCGTTTGGTTTGATGCAGCGAATAAAGTGTGGCTCTGTGGCGTTGATCGTCTCAAGCATCGAACTCAACTGGCTCTTGAACTGCGCAACAACAGTTGACGACATGATACCGGAGCGACGGCGCATATCCGTCTTGTCCTCGCTCCGGCGCTTCGAGTCGTCATCTTGCTCAAAGATTTCACGAACAAACGCTGAGCGCGAAGTCCGCATGAGATCCCCTGCCTCTGGGTGCATGTGATCCTTGTTCTTGTCACAGAAACCTTGCGTGGCGTAGCACACATCTCCGGCGTAATGGTGAATCACAAATTGACGCTTTGCCTGCTGCAGTTTGGACACGGCGAAGGAGTCGTGCTTGGATAATGCCTCATAGAACTTGTTCGCCAGCTTCTCGTCGTTGCCCTTCGGGATGAGACACTGTTCGTCGAGTAGGGAAAAGAGTCCCATCTGCCGCGTCTCGAGCATCGCAACGCAGATATCGTTGGTCGGGTAGTCGACGAACTGCCACGGGATCTCTTCGGACACATACTGGTCTTGCTCCATGCGGAAAACGAATCGCCCAAAGAGTTGCTGCAGCTTTTCGTTCGCGTAGTTGATACACAGTTGCTCGAGGCAGTTGTGTTCGAAGATCTCGAACCCGAAAATGTCGACGACACCGATGAACTGGCTGCCTTTCTCTTCCTTGTACTCGATCGAGGAGTTGATACGCGCCACCAGCCAGTTGAAGAGATTTGAGTACAGCGTCTTGACAACCGAGTCGCGGGTAGAGAGGGCTTGAGCAAGAGGCAATCGAGTCGTGATGAACTCCGCTCCAGCCTTGATACGCTTCGTGCACAGTGTGTTTTGCAATGTCTCCGACTCGAGTCCCAACAGACGACAAACCGAGTGGATGCTAGTGGCTGAGGCACCCATGTCCACTTGCGCGGACTCCTTTCCCTTCTCAACCACGAATTCAATGTTACCGAGGTGAAGCACGGCGGCAACGACGCGCATGACATCCGATTGTTCATCGAACTCCATGCCGATGCTGGTCATCGCATTTCGAGTATGTTCATACGACACTTTGTCGTCCACACCATCGAGTCGCTCGACGCATCCCGACTGGCTCAGGTACTTGTACGAATCCACGTGTTGCAGATCAAGGTCCTCCCGCTCGGCACTCGACGCGCCACTGATCATCTCGTAGAAGATGTGGTACTTCCGTTCACCGCACCCGTGCGACACGAGTCGCACACGCTCCAATAGATACGTGGAGATCGCGGCACCCAGCATCTCGCCCGTTGACGCGAAGCCGAGTCGAATGAACTTGCCAAAGCGACTGCTGTTGTTGTTGCGCGTCGTTCTCGCGTTGCCGAACGCCTCCAGGATCGGGTTGGACTCGAGCACACGGTCGTGGACAGTAGGAAGCGCAAGGCTCATGCTGCGATTCAGCCGCGGCGCTTGTGCCTGCGCCTGGGCGCGCAGTAACCGTTTGCACTTGGACGACACGAACGCGAGGTAGTTCATGATCAGCTTGGTAGTCTCGGTCTTGCCGGCGCCACTCTCGCCGCTCACGAGAATTGTCTGGTTGCTCTTGTTGTTCGCGCGACGCGACGACGACAGCATCTTGCGGAACGACTTGTCGGCGACCGAGTACACATGCGGCGAGAGTCGCTTGGCCGTCTTCTCGTCCCCACCGAGTGTGTAGTACTTTTCTTTCGTCTCCTCCGAGTACAGATCAAGCTTGCGGAACGGGTTCAACGCCACCAAGATCGAGCCCGTGCTGGTGTAAATGAGGCCGTGGTAGAAGCGCTTCCGCAGCACGTGGAGAATCGCCGGTTCGTGGAGATGGACGAGCTTGGTGAGGTCTTCGACGCAGTGGTAGGCCTCGGTCGTGTCACGCGGCAGTACGTGATGAAGTGGCACGGGTTTCATGTGGCGCACCGAGCCGCGGCGGCTGTTGCGGCGCTTGGGGCGTACGGGGATGAACCCCATTTCGTCATCATGGAGGTGGTCCCCATTCTCGTCGTGGAGCAGCACGTCTTCGTGGAAGTCGCTCTCGGCGAGTGCGCACTCGACTATGCCGGTGGTCTCGTCCACGGCGATCACCGAGGCTTCATGCCACAGTTTGTCCTGCACATCGAGCGCCCACACCGCCGTACCGACCTGCATCGTCACGTCGAGTCGTCGGTCTCCGATACGCGACAGATATACTTACAGGCACGCGCGAGGCTCTCGGCGCGGATCAGTCGTCGACGGCGGTTGCCGTGGGGAAGATGGAAGGGGGGATAAGAGAAAAGGGAAACCAACTCTTTATTCGCCGACGCTTGGTTCCTCCGCCTCGGACCTGTTGGCGTCGGCACGAACGTCGGTCGATTCGATCCAGGAGTTGGTGCCAGTGTCGACAGGGTTACAACTTTGGGGTGGGTGATCTCGGGGTTGGCGTCGGCCGCGGGGCCACGTTTGTCGCGGGTTGCTGTCCAGAATCCGGTAACAGGCCAGTCCCATCAGCCAAAGGAAGTCAGCGTGCTGCACACATGCGTGAGGTTTTACGGAACGTCGCAGCATTGAAAAGGGGAGAAACAACAGGTACCGGTATACACACCGAGTATACTTCCCACTCCCCATGAAAAACCTCACTGATCTTCTGGAGGGATAGGGGAAACAGCTGGTTGAATTCAACCACCGATCAACATGAATAGACACATCTACCGGCTCTTTGATTGGTGCAAATTATCTCCAATCCCGCGACTTGATCAGGTTACACTATGAGTGAGGATACAGTAACCCGACGTAACCTTCGAGGTGTGGTCACGAAAGAAGCAACAAGCATGTCAAGCAATCAGCCTGTAGCCGCCGATGTCGGCGAGCTTTCGCCGCTAGAGTACCTGCAGAAGTTCTGGAATGCGCACGCATCTGCATTTATGCGCTGGTTCCTCGCGTTGCCGTACACGGGTCAAGTGTCGCTGCTGCGCAACGCCAGCCCGGACATGCCAGTCGAGGTCGATCCGAAGGACCCACAGCCGAAGGCGACACAGTTGCTGACGCCGGAGCTGACCATCAAGGCGCTTCTTGAAGAGAACGGCAAGATATTTTTGCGGTTGCTCAACGCGCGCGCGAGGCGTTCAGATGATTGCACGCGCCACGATCTCCTGTACTTGAGTGCCTTGCGCACCCAAGGCACTATGCCCGCGTTCTCAGGCGAGACGTTCAAGAACGTGTCTCTCGCGTTCATCGACCCCACGGATCCAGAGCAACATATCCAGTCGCTACTTCCGTCCGCGTCTGCTGCTGTGCTCGAGGAGAAGCGATCACTGATTGCACAGGGCAAGCTGATTGAGGCCGACGTGTGGTTGTCGCTGCAAATGCGTCAACAGGTGATCCTGACCTTGCTAATCAACGTCGCACATACGTTTGAGACGATGTTCTTGCACCAAGTCATGGTGGGCGAAGTCACTGCCGCGGAGGTTGGCTGCCGCTACTGTGGCTCATCGACGCGTTCGCAAGCAGAGGCCGAGTCAAGTACCGCGGACTCGGCCAACCGCACGTCGTTGCTCCGGTGCGCGTGTGAGGCTGCGTACTACTGCAGCAAGGAACACCAGCTTGAAGACTGGAAGAACCATAAAACGAGCTGCAAGCAGATCCGTCAAGCACGAGATGCTGCGGTCAACGAGGATTCCAGCTAGAGTCTGCCATAGGCTTTGATACCAATAGAAGCGTCGATTACAGCAGTGGGGTTGATTCCACTACGCATCGCAGTCCGCTGTCCTTGTCATGTCAGTCGTGATGAGAGATCATCTACAGGAGTGTGCGGACGAGTTGCTGTAGACAGACAGTCAGTGCTCACAGACGAAGCAACCAGAGTGAAAAGGCACAGCTTCCACCGCTATGAAAATAAATTAGGCTAACAGGCAGGGAGCTTGCTATCAGCATCATAAATAAGTGGAGCCTACTCTGACAAATCTAGAAGTCGTACAGCCAAAACTCCGAGTCCGAGTCCGTGTCCGAGAGGATCGCAATGTCATCGTCATCGAGGTCCTTGCAGTCGTAGTCACACTCTTCGATCGGTTCGAGGCGTTCGTTGCGGCGTAGGATCACTTCCTGGAGCTGGTTCATTTTCTGGTTGCGGAAGATGAACTCGCTGAAGACGTCGAACCAAATGTTGGCCTGCTCGTCCGTCTTGGCCGACACTTGCAGCACGCGGCCACTGAGCAGCGTCACGGCCAAGCCATTGCGCACTTTGTCGTTGTAGTGGACGTCGACGATGACGTCTCGGCGAATCACTTTGGAGTTGTCGCGGCGGTTCTTGCGGTAGCTGAGGCAGCCATCGCGGAACTCAAAGTAGCGCTTGCGCCACGTCTTGATGCGGCCACCCTGCTTGACGAGGTAGCCCTCTGCGTACCCGTTGAGCACCAAGACTGTTGCTTCTTCACTGGAGAGGCGAGGGATCATATTCGCTGGTTGGCAAGTGACTGGCTGACCAGTGTGTGTCGTCAATACCCGCGCCGGTGGCTCGATCGGGTCGAGAGGAGTTTGGATAATGATCGTTCACAGCGGGCGAGTGCGACGAGCATTGGCGAAGGCAGCTATGTCCATTCACGAGGTCAGACTGAGTTCTTTATTTTTCCAAGAGAGTCCAGACAGATTTTTCATTCTCTCCCGCGACTCATTTTTCAAGCGCCCCCCACTATAATAGGGGGGTTCAAACACTGGAAAATGGCAAAAATAAATAAGCAGATCGGACCCCAAAAAGTAAGCAGTCTAACGTTGCTCATTTCCATAGTAAGCCACCTCCAGAGGTGGCTTACTTTCCCCAAAAAGTAAGCTAAGCAAGTGCCAAAAAGTAAGCAGAAATTTTGACATGTTTGAAACCCCTTATAAGCACACATTAGCACCCACTCAGTGATTGTGCTGGGCCAGCACTGCTGGCTACCAAAAGTGTTCAGCACATGCGATGTGTCGATCGTATCACTTTATATTTTTAGTGCTTTTTGACAGGTTCAGATAGATATCCTATTATTATATCGTGTGTCTGCTGGGTCTGGATATCACAAGATGGAGGTTTCCGACTACCTAATGAGTTGTCATGAGTTGCTTGAAAACGTCAAGTCACTCTCTGGCTTTCAACCGTTCTGTGGATCACAAAACGGTGATTGTGCGATTGGGTGCCAGATGACTCGTCACTCGATCGGATGGACGGATCGGATCCGCTTCGACCGCAGGCTGTAGTCAGCTGCGGTCCGCAGCTGCCTGCGGATATGACGATGAACGCTCCACTGCACATGCAAGATAAACCTGAGCGAGACCCCAGCTGGACACGAGACGACCAGGTCTCACCGGCAGAGGCACCAGCATCATGTGGACGATTGCGGTATCGGACGTGGATACCCCACGCGATCCTTGTCCACCTGGAGTGCCGTCCCAGAAAAATGCATGCTTTGTTTTTCCTGTCCCAAATGACCGCTTTTACGGCACTTCATGGACAAATTACCTTTATTTAGGCTTGTTGATAGACCAGGCTAATTCACGTGTGTCTAGTGCCACCAGCACACAATCTGCGATTGGTGGCACACGAGGAATCGATGTTGAACCTGTTCGTGTGTGGCGAAGAAAACTGTAGCGAAAAAAACGAAGATCAGCACCATGTCAACGCGCCAGGCAACGCACGCGGGCTCGTGGTACTCGCACAAGCAGGACGTACTCGACGGACAGCTCACAGGTATAGACCATACGCATGATTGTGTCCAAGTGGCGGCGCGAAACACGCCGCGACTGCGTCAAAAATGATGTGAGAGTGACATGCCTTCTCAATTGATTAGGCTGGTTGGACGCGGCGGCGACCGCCAACTCGCAGGGCGACCTCAAGACCGTCCGAGCGATCATCGCGCCTCACGCAGGCTTTAGGTAGAGTCTGCTCATCGAATTCTCGGCTCTCGCATGCTCATTTAGCACCGGCATGACGATGTATCCACAGTTACTCTGGCCCGACCGCCGCGCACGCGTACCACCATATCCAGGGACTCGAGCACGTCAAGCGCGTGTTCATTCTGGGCCCTTCGCACCACTTTTACTTGCGGTGAGTAGGCTCCCCATGCGCTGGCCTCCTTTGAGGAGGAATTATCAATACATATTTATATATATATATATTGTAGTGGGTGTGCCATCTCGTCCGCGACCGAGTACGAGACACCGTTGGGCAGTATCGAAATCGATCACCAAGTCAACGAGCAGCTCATGAACACGGGCAAGTTCACGCGCATGTCGCTGGCCGTGGACGAGGACGAGCACAGCATCGAGCTGCACTTGCCGTACATTGTCAAAGTCATGCAAGGCCGCAAGTTCACGGCCGTGCCGATCCTCGTGGGTGACACCAAGTCCCGCGCAGACGCCGAGTTTGGACGGTGAGAAGACGCTGGTCTTGTTGTTCGATAGGAAGAGAAGCCTCACGCTGATTGAACCTGGTCACAGCATTCTGGCACCATACCTGGAGGATGAAGAGAACCTCTTTGTGGTCAGCTCCGACTTTTGCCACTGGGGATCGCGGTGCGGTTGTATACAGTAGATACATACTCATGCCCATGGCTGTCATCTATCTCACACACGAGCTTGTGTTGGTAGGTTCCGCTACCAGCCGCACGACTCGGCGTACGGGGAGATCCACGAGTACATTACGCATCTCGACCACGAAGGCATGCAGATCATAGAACGACTCGACCACGCTGGGTTGAGCGAGTACCTGGAGAAGACAGGCAACACGATCTGTGGTCGCCACCCGATCTCGGTCTTGCTGCACACGATCGCAGCCGCATCCAGCCTCAAGTGCACGCTCAAGTTTGTCAAGTATGCCCAGAGCAGTGCGTGCAAGCGCCACAGCGACTCGTCCGTGAGCTACGCGTCCGCGATCGTCTACGTCGCGCCGTGAAGGTTCATAGCTGAAGTCTCTCTCTCTTGAGGTGTATATGGCTTGCACGTATTGTATGCTGGTGGTTGACGGTGGTGCAGCACGCGCCTCCCTCTGTATATCCCCCTCTCTACGTAATGATTGATCCATCCGATGACCAGTGATAAGGTGGTGCTGTATTTTTGGATGGATGGATACACAGGATACCAGCCCAACCAGGCAGAATTTCACACTGTAGCAGACATACAATGCCGAAGCAAGCGATGAAGGAGGCAGGCGAGCCGCAGCCCGTGGCGCCTGCGACGACGTGCGACCTCAAGGCAGGATCGAGCAAGACGCTAGGCAAGACCAAGGGCTGGAAGAAGTGGAAGCGACGGTTGTCACGCGTGTTCAAAGGCAAGAAGAAGGGCAAGACCACGGGAGGAAGTGGTGGGGATGGCAACGCAGGAGCTCCTCGGTTGAGTGACGAGTATTCACCCACAGCATCTGAGCAGGAGGATGACCATGGGAGGAAGGCTGGTGACGAGCGATACTATAGAAGGCCAGAACGAAGCCTCAGTCGGTCGTATGGGAGTGAAGGGGAGGAGTTCTGGGACGAGGAAGAGGAGGAGGCGCGTGGGTATGAGCCACACAATGATGATGATGATCACAGGCGCGGACATGGCGGGAGAGGGGAAGAGGAGGGCGTCGAAGGATCACAAGTGTACGAGGAGTACGAGGAGGAGGAGGTGGTCGAGTACAATGGAGACGATATCGAGGACAGAGGGGGGGAGGAAACAGAATCGCAGTATGAGGATGATTGTGCGGGGCTTGTCGAAGAGGGAGAGGAGCCGCAGCACGATGATACGCGAGGGTATGCGGAGCAGGAGGGGGATGATGGCGAAGGGTACGATCAGAGTGATGCCGTTCAAGTCGAGTATGAGCATCACAGCCACGAGGAATATGTGGACGAAGAGGAGGACGGTGAAGCAAGCGAAGAATACGATGAAGAGGATGTCGACGTAGCGACATCCGAAAACGCCCTCGTGGCGAGCGTGGAGGTGGACGGAGTTGAAGAGGGCGAGGGTCAAGATGACGAGGCTGAGGACACGGCTGGCATGCACGCGAATCAGCCGTCAATCGTGGGGATGGCGTCGCTGCAGCTCGACTTGTCGTCGCTTGATGAGCCTCGAGGCTCAGCTAGCGTGTCACTATCTAGTGTCGAACAACCTGCGGCCAGTGTGCCGACTGATCACGGTGAGACTGAGGTTGTGCAGGAGGCGAGGACGGGGGAGGAGGAAATGGAGGAGGAGGAGAAGGAAATGGAGGACGACGAGGCCGAAGCTGGTCTGTCATTGGCTCCTGTGCTCTCTCCCATCCTGGAAGACTCGGCCGAGGCAGCCAGCGAATGTCCCGACACGGTGGTGCCTTCCACATCGAGCATCCAACCTGATTCCATGCCTTCTTCGCCCTCAATCCCTCCGGACGGTACCGCCAGCTCCTCTTTCACCTCCAATATCTACGAGATCATCGAGTGGAGCAAGTCCCACGACACCATCACGTCCACCGTCAAGTATCAGCTCCTGGAGACCTGCGTGGCGCAGCACAAGCCCGACCTCGCACAGCTTCTCGCCCGCAAGATCGACCGCGAGCACCGCGTCACCAGGCGACGACCATCGTCGTCTATGTCTTCCACTGCCCAGCAGCAAGCCATCGACGCGCTGCTCCTCATCGCCGCCTAGACTCTTACTCCCACAATAATGATTCTTCTTCTTCATTTGTGTGTGACCGTAAATTTTCTTCCCGGTACTGTACTCTATGCAAACACCTTGTCCAAGATCTCCTGGGTCTGCTTGGCGCTCTGCTTCGAGAGTCCGACGGCGCAGGCCGCGAGGCTGTCGCGGCCAATGAATTCCACGGGCAATGCCTTCTTGGCCACGACTTTTTCCAGGTGCGGACGCACGTAGAGCCACGCGCCCTGGTTCAGCGGCTCCTCTTGGACCCACTGGATCTTCGTGGCGTGGTCAAAGCGCTCGAGCTGCGCGACGACGTGCGCGAACGGGAACGGCGCGAGCTCCTCGACACGAACGATGGCCAGCTCGTGCGCCTTGTCCTCGCCCAGGCGGGCCGCGCGCTCACGCACGAGGTCGTAGTAGAACTTGCCCGAGCAGAACACGACGCGCTTGACCTTGGACGGCTTGGCGATCGACGCGTCACCGTACACGGGCTGAAACGTAGACTGCAGACCGAGCTCCTCGAGCGGGGAGGTCGCGTCCGCGAGACGCAGCAGCGTCTTGGGGCCCATTGCCACCACGGGCTTGCGGAAGGCACGGAGTTGCTGGCGACGCAGCAAGTGGAAGTAGTTGGCCGGCGTCGTGAGGTTGACCACGATCATGTTGGTGGTGTGCTGGTAGCTCTTCCAGTCCACGCCCTTGCTCTTGGCGGTGACATGGTCCAGCGCGGGCGTGTCCACGAGCTGGAGGAAGCGCTCGAGGCGGCCACTTGAGTGGTCCGGGCCGGCGCCGTCGTACCCGTGTGGCAGCAAGAGCGTGAGCCCGGACTGGCGCATCCACTTGGACTCGCCACAGCTCAAGAACGTGTCGATCACGATCTGCGCGCCGTTGAAGAAATCGCCAAACTGGGCCTCCCAGAGCACCAGGTTCATGGGGTCCTCCCACGAGTACCCGTACTCGAACGCCATGACCGCGAGCTCCGAGAGGTTGCTGTTGATCACGTTGAACTGGGCCTTGGACGACGGCAGGTGCTGGAATGGGAAGTAGAGCTCCTCGCTCTTCTGGTCCGTGAACGCCGCGTGGCGGTGCGAGAACGTGCCGCGGCGGCAGTCCTGGCCAGCGAGACGCACGCCGTGGCCGTCCTGGAGCAGCGTGCCCATGGCCATGGCCTCGGCGGTGGCCCAGTCCACCTTGATCGCGCGAGGGTCCGACGCCGACGACAGCATCTTCTTGCGCGCCTCGATGTGGCTGCGCTGGAGACGGTTGTGGGCCTGCACATGCGGGGGCAGCGTGACCGACGCGAGGCCGACGTCCACGAGACGCTCGAGCGCGACACCGGAGGCTGGCTGCTCGTACAGTTCGTGGGCTCGTGGCTGGCGCATGGCACTCCACTTGCCCTGGAACGCGTCGATCTCGGTCGGCTTGTAGCCGTTCGTGACCTTCTGCAGCTCGCTCTCGAGGTGCACGTGGAAGCGGTCGACGAGCTTGTGGACGGCGTCCGCGGTCACGAGTCCGGTCTGCTGGAGCTCCTGGCTGTACTTGATCGGGAAGCGGCCAGCCTTGGCGATGGCGTCGTACATGACCGGCTGCGTGAAGCGCGGCTCGTCCACTTCGTTGTGGCCGTGGCGACGGAAGCCGATCATGTCGACGACAATGTCCTTGTGGAACTGGTTGCGGTAGGCCACGGCGAGGCGCATGGCCTGGATCACGTGCGGCACCGACTCGCCGTTGACGTGGAGCACGGGCGTCTCGATGCCCTTGGCGATGTCGGACGCGTAGCGCGTCGAGCGGCCGTCCGTGTACGTCGTGGTGAAGCCCACCTGGTTGTTCACGATCAAATGCACCGAGCCGTTGGTCGTGAAGCTTGGCAACTGCGAGAGCGAGAGCCCCTCGGGCACGCAGCCTTGGCCCGAGAACGCTGCGTCACCGTGCAGCATGAAGCCCATCGCGTTCGATCCAGCGTCCAGCTTGGCGCGCACCTTGCCTGTGGTCACCGGGTTGATGATCTCGAGGTGGGACGGGTTGTGGAGCAGCGACACGTGCACCGTCTTGCCGCTGTAGTGCTTGTCCACCGACTGTGCAATGTGGGACGTCACGTCGTCCACGCCTTCGTACCCGTCTGGGAACTCGGACAAGCCGTTCACCTTGTGGAAGAGCTTGTGCGCGGGGTACTCGAGCAGCCCGACCAGCAACGCGAGGCGGCCACGGTGGGGCATGCCGATCACCACGTCCTCGATCCCTGCCTGCGCGGCGGCCTGCAGCGCCGTGTTCACCGCGGGCATCATCGCCTCGGCGCCTTCGCCCGAGTAGCGCTTGAAGGACGAGAATTTCTTGGCCATAAAGGTCTCAAATACATCGGCCATGAGCATCGACGTGTACGCGTTGCGCAGGTCGGACGGCGTCACGGGGAATGTCGTGTCCAGCGACTCGGCGGCCGCCGCCAGCCACTGCTTCTCGTCCGAGTCGGTCACGTGCTCGAATTCAAAGCCGATCTTGCCACAGTAGGTGGCGCGCAGCTTGGTGTACGCGGCGTGCGCGGTCGGCAGCTGGTTCAGCAGCGCCTGGAACTGCGCGGCGTCGAGGTCCTTGGCAGGCGCGGGCTTGCGCAGGCCCAGCGGGTCCAGGTCGGCCTCCAGGTGGCCGTACTGGCGGAACGCCGTGGCCATCGAGCGCAGCGCGAGCTCTTCGATCGAGGCGGTGGCCAGGAAGCGGCGTGGCGCCATGCTCTGCTTGGCCGCGACGTCGCGCAGCACGCGTGGGATCGTGCCCTGGAGACGCAGCATGGCCAGGAAAGAGAGCGAGGACGAGTAGGAGAGAGAGAGAGAGAGAGAGCGGAAGTGGTGGGGGAATGACGGCGCGCCACGCCTTCGTCCGTCTACAAGTCCATGGACGATCCGCATCCCAGCCCAGCTGGTTGAGCTTTTGGCTCGATTCATAGGGGTAATTACGCGGTTAGTAAACATACGCAAGTCGTAAAAAGGCACCCAAGGTTGAAGCGGACTTGTAGCGAACTTCAAAGTGCTGAGATCTACGAAATATGATACGCATCGGATTTGATAGAAAATGCACAAAGAGGATCAAGCATCGTTCGAGGTGTTATCTTCTTCTTCTTCTTGCGTGGCGCGTCGGCTAGCTGCAACGAGGCGGGCGATGGCGACCCGTTCGTCTGGAGAGGTCACGATAGCGAGCAGATCCGGGGCGAGGTCGGTGCGCTCGGCATCGACGAGAGCCTCGACGACAGGCACCAGGCCAAAGGGAGGTGGCACCGCGGCACATAGCATGAACAGAGCTTGCCACTGGTCATTCTGTGGCAGAATACGTACAAGTGACCACCAAAACTGCCTTGGATGGATGCTGAAATCCTTCCCGACGAGAGCTGCAGCACTCAGTGACGAAGGGTGTGCCGGGAACAGCATGAGTAGCTTGTCGATGGTCTCGACGACGGAGCTGCCCACGAGGTGCATCACGCCGAGTCGATTCTCAAGGCGGTTTTGCATGTCAATAAGGTGGATCATTTCTTCGGTCATCGCGTGGTTGAACGACGCGTCGACGCGTGTTCTCCCGGTGGCCTTTGGATCACTCTCGGCACGCCTCAGCAGTGTCGCCATCTTTTGCAGCCGACTGCGCTTCTTCACAAACGAGTCCTCGCCGTACGCAAGTACGCCAACCAGAGAGGCTGCCTCTGATGAATACAGACTTGATTCAAGAAGCCGGAATGCAGTCGCAGTCTCTTGTCGAGCATTGATCTCCAGAGCAATGAATAGCCGCAACGCCCGAGGATATTTGCAGAGCACATAAGGGAGTGCGTCTTCTGGAAGCTTATCCACCACTCGATGGATTGCTTCATGCACTTCTTGCGTCGAGCTGAACCGGTTCGAGCAAGCGGCTTTCAGCAACAGCTCGTCATATGAACGAGGTGGCGCCTCGCGGTCTGCCGCTGGAGGAACAGCCTCTGGCTCTGGTTGGGACGCTTGCACCTCGTTCGCCACAGGTAGAATGAGAGGAAAGTCACCCACTCGATCGTATATTGATCCGGCTTCTCTCGCCCAGTTTTCGAGCACATATTGCAGCTGAGCGAGTCGCTCTTCGTTCCCGTTGCCAGTCGCGTTGGCTTCAACGATCCCATCCAGCTCGTCCTCGATGGCGCCTTCAATAACCACCACGACACGCGCCAACGCGGCGTAGAAAGCATTCTGAGCGTCGGTGTCGATGTACCGACGCTTGTCAAACGCGTCGTGGCGTTCAAGCCAGCTACTCCACGTCGTGCCCATTGCGATCGATTCCAATAATCCTTGAACAGGCACCTCGAGTCGAGGCTAGACGGGTACCATAAATTAGGTACAGGCCACTCTACTGTATCAGATCGTACCATAAACTCGGTACACTCCTTGAAGCTACTCATTCTTGGGGAGACGCAAGTCGGCGATAGAATCGCCCCCTTCGACGAGCGAACCAGATGAGACCCACGGCGCATAGAGCACAGCGCCTCGCAAGCGCTGCCATGCGTGCAGCAACTGGAACTCGCTGCGGAAAGATAGGAACTCGGTTGGGAGCTTCGCTTGCGCACACCGTGGCGAAGACTGCTGCGCCCAAGTCGTTGTTGAACAGTGAGACGAAGCGGGTTCCATTCGCCCCCGTCGCCGCCGTGATCGCTGCCGTCGCTACGTGTACATTCATCAGTGACGACCCGCCGACGGAGTGCGCAATCAAGCAGCCAGAGCAGCGCGGCCACTACGCGCTGTACAAGGAGCTCGGGAGAGGAGGTCAGCAGTCGCATCATTCGCGTAGCACAGCGCTGCATCTGATGCTCACGCATGGCCTTGTATGGCAGGTTTCTCCGTCGTGAGACTCGCGCTGGACACCAGAAGCAACGAGCTGCTCGCAGCCAAGATCTTCGATCCGACGTACTGCTCCAAAGACGACATCCAAGCAGAGGTGCGATTCTCGATGGACACGAATGGCTCTGTCAACCTTCACCATGACAACCCTCCAACTCATAGATCAGCACGCTGCAGCGACTGGGCAAGCACCGCAACATCGTGTCGCTGCATGACGTGCTCTTTCTCAAGGACGAGACCATCATGTTGACGGATCTGATCGAAGGCGGCGAACTGTTCGACTACATTGTAGACATGGGCTCCATCTCGGAGCGCGACGCGAGTCGACTGCTCCGCGGCGTGTGCGTCGCGCTCGACTACATCCACGCAATGGGGATATGGTACCGTGTGGCGATGTGGCTGTTCTTGGGCACAGTAGAATCATGGTGTGATTGATCATCTCTGTGATTTGATTGCCTCAAAGCCACCGTGATCTGAAACCGGAGAACGTGCTGCTCACGGACCAGTCAAACGACGCCGACATCAAGCTGGCGGTGCGTCGGTGCGATTCCACCACTACGCACAGTTGCTGTGTTGGTTACCTCCAGGATGTGTCTGCATGCAGGACTTTGGACTGAGTCGTCGACTGAATCTCAACGAACAGGTCGTGGAGAAACAACCGAACGGCACCATGTGAGTCATGTTTTCGCGACCACCGATCCTGCAGTGACTCATATGTGTGAACACTAGCGCGTACTGGGCACCAGAGATCATCAAGCGACAGCCCCAGGATTTTGGCGTCGACATGTGGGCGTTTGGCGTCTTGGTACATCGCCATACTTCGTAGTTCTCCATACATCAGCCTGCGTCAGCTCATCACACATGCATTGTGTCCTCAGGCCTACATCTCTCTCACTGGTGTACACCCGTTCGACCCACGAGGCGATCGATCGGATGCGGAGATCGTCACTGCGATCGCCAAGGGTGACTACGGCAGTACGTACTGAGTAGAGACACAGAGTGGAGGGCCCTCGCTGACTGTAGGTACACACACAGAGTCCAACCAGTGGTACAAGGAGCTGTCTGACGACGCCAAAGAGTTTCTATCCAAGCTGCTCGAGCCCAACCCAGCCGAGCGCCTCACCGCCAAGCAAGCGCTGGCACACACGTGGCTGCGTGGCAAGACACCGACCACGACACCGTTGCCCGACGGTCACGCCCAGCGGTTGCTGGCGTACCAGCGTTTGCAGAAGCTGCGCGCCAACATTCTTGCAGTGATCATGGGCGTGCAGCACGTCAAGTTCGAGTCCAAAGAAGGCAAGGCCAGCACGACATCGTCCTCGAAGACGGAACCGCCAGCGCGCACCACCACGGTCAACATGGACATGTTCAAAGAGGCATTCGCACTGTTCGACAAGGACGAGTCCGGGGGCATCGACAAGACCGAGTTGGTGAACGTGATGACGGCGCTTGGCCAGCTCCTCACACCGTACGTGGCTGTCAACTCAACCTTGGATGGAGAGTGACTGTGGCTGACTTGCAGAGACATCATGTAGAGCGGAAGTGGATGCGATCATGCGGGAGGCGGACTTGGACGGTGACGGCAAGATATCGTTCATGGAGTTTGTGTCCATCATGAACCAACGACTCTTCAAGCGGTAGCGTCTCTGTCTGTGCTCGTGCGGATCACTTGATGATGATGCTCACGCGATGTGGCACAATACTATGGATAGAGGCGACATCACAGAATGCGACCTGCGCGCCGCGTTTGAGGTAGGACTCCTCCCAGTTCTTAGAGACAGGATGTGCATCGCTGATAGCTCATTCGTAATGTAGCTGTTTGACAGCAACAAGGATGGTTTCATCTGCAGCGAAGAGCTGGGGCATGTGCTCCACGTCCTGGGCAACCAATCCATCGCTCCAGAGGAGGCGAAGCAGATCATCGAGACGGTGGACGAAGACGGTGATGGCCGCATCGACTTTAGAGAATTTCAAGGGCTGATGCGCGTCGGTCTCGCCAAGAAAGGCACACTCCATGATCAAGACAACAATCAACCGCGATGAGTTCATGATAAGGAGCAAGAGCAAGACAGAACCATTTGAAAGAGAGAATGGGAAGTTAGTGGATTACGTAGCTGCTTGCTCGGTTGATACCTTACGTGGACGTTACACAGCGCAGTGCGTGGCTAGCCGGCACCACTGGCAAAGAAGATGCACAAGACATTCACTAAGCCGAGCTCCCTAGGCGTGAACGCGTGCGCGTCGCTTAGCAGTAGTAGTAGCCGCCATACCCGACGCCGTATGGGCAGCGCCCTCCGTAGTAGCGACGACCGTAGTAGTTCCAGTACGGCATCGGGTAGCGCCACCCGTAGTATCCATGACGGAAGCGCGGGTGGTAGAAGCGGTTGCGATAGCCGTAGAAGTTCTCGCTGTTGGCCGCCTCGTGCGGAGCCTGGAGCGTGTCTAGCTCGCCAGTGAGGGTCACCCCGGCGGGTAACTCTCCAGCCTGTTCCATCTTGCCTGGATCGTTCATGTTCATCGCGGTACCGGACATTGCTTGCTCGTTAGCTGGAGGACTGGGGTCTTCGGCCATGGCACGAAACACCATGACAGCCACGAGGAGGAGAACTGCGAAGAGCGAGCGCATGGTCATGAGAGAGTGAGAGAGAGAAACTGAGTGAGGACTTGCTGTTGCTGCCAGGAGCTCAACTTGCACAATGAACTTCCCAGGCCGGTGCTATAGCTTGCATCGAGATGCCACAGTTGGCTATGCGTGCAGCGTGCAGAACTGGGACCTGGAGCTGTCAACTGTGGCTTGTTCGCGAGCGCTGACCACAAACTGCCACGAACACGAGTCGTCTCAGCATGCCCAGGTATTGATGATCGACTGCCCTAGGAGGGATAACGCAACGCGTACTAAATGGCACGCCTCAGCAACTCGGAGACGCGACGTGTGGGCAGTGAGTGGCATGCACCCCAGGGCGCCGAGGAGCTCGTCGCTCTACCGCAACTCGCAGAGTGAGCAAACGTGGGACGCGACGGTTGACGAGCTCAGGATCAATTCTCTTTCACACCACTGCTCCGTTCGCGGAATCCTCGCAAACTGCATTACAAGCATGCTCGTTTCTCAGCGTTGCGCATCGCTCATACAGTCATACCCGCCGCGGCGCAAGCTGCGCGAGTTCATTTGGATCGCATACCTTACGATCACCGACACACGTCACAAGTGGCTTCAGAATCGTTCAATTGCATGATCGAGTCAAAAGAGGGTGAAGCAAAACCAAAATCAGGTAGTATCGTCGTGCTGTTTCTAAAAATAGGTTCAGGCGATCTGTCACACATTGACGAATTGTGCTAAAAATAGACCCAGTTCTGTGACTGCCCCGCGAACTATAAAAAAAGAGACGGTGCGGGTCCGTACCTATCCTGAATAGTGGACCGTCCACCTCGAAATTGCTGGGCCGTTGGGTAAAACATGGCTGCGAATTGTGCCTGCGGGGATCAATTTCCAATTGCCAACTGACTGACTGACTGACTGACGTCGGCAGACCTGGCGATCGGCCCGCCGTGAAGTTTGCGGAACCAACGCGCATCCCATCATCTGAGTCGACCAGCCATCGTGCCGCGCATTTCCGCCTGCTCCTCCTCATCTCCTTCGCTCTCTTCTCTCGGTTGTAGTTGAATCACCATGAACAGCGGTACTATTCCTACTAGTCAAGCGGAGGATCTTGAGGCTGAATTGTCAAGTTCTGATCAGCACGACACAATGGCGCAAGGTCCACCGCCCGCGAACACTGCAGTCGATGCGAACGACGCCGCGCACGCGTTCAAGAGCGAGCAGGTCGTGTCCCTTCAAGACACCGACATCGATGACGACGTGGACAGCGAGGAGGAGCTAGGCACGCCGCTGGGCATGGGTGCCCCTGCTGGCTTTGGCGAGTTTGACGACGAAGAGTACTCCTCGCATCGCTTCCTCGGCCCGAGCGTGGCGGAAGACGAGATGTCGGCGCGCGCGCTGCACGGCCTGCGCCGCTTGATGGTGCACGCCAAGCCTCCGCGCTTTGTCAGCGAAGTCTCGTCGATGCGGTCGTCGTTTTCGAGGCGCCGCACCTCGTCCACCATCAGTATTGACGATGTGGTGGACCAACCACTCAACACGTACCAAGTGACCTTTGGCGAGCGCCAGTCGACGGGCTTCGCGACGCGGTTGAGCCTGACGGGCACGAACGACGGTGCTGAACTCGCACTGCGTATTGAGCGTGTGACGAAAGACTCGACGGCGTTCAAAGCTGGCGTGCTTGTGGGGGATACACTGTGGAGTATCAATGACCACCCAATCGAACCCCACATGACCGACTCGCAAGTGCAAGAGCTGCTGGCGCAACGCGGCACGCGGACGGTTGTGTTTATGCGGCCATCGATTCCGCGATCCAACTCGAGCACCACGCAGCCACACGCGAAAGTGAGTCGTGGCAGCAGCGGCGCTGAGTCGTATGCGAAGAAACCGACAAGGCGCTTCACCAAGACGGCATTGACGTCGGCGTTCAGTTACGGCAGTTCATTGATGGCTGCCAAGCTCAAGCGCCGCAAGCCGACAGTGCACAAAGGCATCAT
The DNA here is from genome assembly GCA_023337575.1 of Pythium chondricola. Classification (NCBI taxonomy): domain Eukaryota; phylum Oomycota; class Peronosporomycetes; order Pythiales; family Pythiaceae; genus Pythium; species Pythium chondricola. The sequence goes on from JAADXF010000011.1 coordinate 25,105, forward strand.
GTGCGATGGGTGTGGCATCGACCCTGTCACCGGTGCACTGTGGACCTGCAGTGTGTGTCCGAACCACAACTTGTGCACGGACTGCTACAATGGTGGCATGCACGGCATGGAGAACACGGACGCGATGCAGGCACTGAACGAGGCGCTCGTACAGTACAAGTTGGAGAAACAATGCAAGCGGTTTACGCCCGAGTTCTTACTCTCGCTGCGGCGTGACATTTGCAAGGGCCGACCGGACAAGTTCCAGTACATGGGTGGATGGATCGCAGGCATTGTGAATGGCGTCTCCCCGAGCAAGATCACGGTGCGTGGCATCGAGATCCCGCACTTGCCTCCGACCAGTCGACAGCGATTCGTGGGCAAGCTGATGCCGCTGGTCTCGAATCGCACCGACATTGAAGTAAACATCGAATGGCTCCCGGACGATTCTGGCCGGCCAAGCGATGAAGAAGAGTTCGATGACGCCAGCCACGAGAACCTCGAGAAGCTCCGCATCTGGATATCGGACAAGAAGACCCGCACCACATCACCCTTTGCCTCATCATGAAGAGGAGGAAGGAGACCCAAGAACTAATTCTACAAAATCAATACATTTATGAACCTGTTTGTGCTTTTGTGCCTCGTATAACGCATATCATGTAGTAGAGGTAGTCATGAGCCACTGGCCGCAAGTGGAGGGCAGCGGTTGTTCCATCTCGCCGCCCAACCAAACGTGTCGATCAAGATGCTGAGCGCCGTGCGATCGCAGATGGCGGCGCTTTCGCTGCGCAGCAGCAGCGCCACGCCAGCGCTGCGTGTGACTGCGCTGAAGAGCTTCTCGACCACCGCGTCCGAGTCGACGACGATCTCGGAGGACGCCACCGCTGCGTTCCTCGATGCGACGGCGCCGGAGGACGCCCGCGTCGTCAAGACCATGAAGCAGAACATTCGCTACAGTCCTCGCAAGCTCACGTACTTGGCGCAGCAGGTATGTGGCGATTTATGATACTTATCTACGATTTGATCGCGTACTCACGTCGACACTGTGAGTAGATCCGTGGTCTGCCTGCGAACGAGGCGATCACCCAGATGAAGTTCTCACCCAAGCGCAAGGCCGAGATCGTGCGCAAGACCGTGCAGAACGCGATCAACCTGGCGGATATCAAGTACCAGATTGAGCCTGAGAACCTCCAGGTCGCCGAGTGCTTCGTCAACAAGGGCCACTACCTCAAGCGTCTGCGAATCATGGGCCGCGGTGAGTGTCGACACTTCATTTTATTAGGTGTTGCTTGCAGTCCGTATCTGACGATGATCGTTCAACTCTAGGCCGATCTGGTATCATGCACCACCCACACTCCCACTTGACCGTGGTGCTTCGTGAATACGATCCGTCCAAGAAGCCACTCAACCGCTTCCTGACCAAGAAGCTCGCTCGCGAAGCGGCCGCTCCGGTCAAGCCGGCGCCTGCGGCTGACGCGGAATAATAGACCCAGCCTGTTTAGTACTCCATCTTGATCTCTTTTGTCTGCATGGTTAGCTACTTCTACAGTAGTTTGCATACATGGCGATGGTATCAGTGGCTGCTTCGCCTACAAAGGGACATTCTTAATTGATTGCGATGGGCTTACAGTCCGCCGGCAGGGGTCTGAGAGACGCTGGTACATTGTGCAGATGCATGGATCATGCATCAGAGTGCATGAATACCCGCATACAAGCCGCTCGTGGTACTCTACACATTCGTTGCCACTTCATTTGGCCATTCTGGGTCAAGATCTCCTCTCACATCCATTAACCTCCGCTAACGGACGTTTACCTCCGTCAACTTTCATGGGACATGGGTGTTTTGCACTCTCTCTCATTTTGTATGTACTACGTAATCACCACGTGGCGTGTTGACATTCTTTCCTAGCCTCTCGCACTGGGCTGAGCGGCGCCCCCGCACCACCACACTTCAAAACTCGCCACGAGCAAGACACTGAGAACAACAATGGGCGCCTGGGCTGATCTCTTGGGACCTTACCTCCGCACGAAGCAGGGCGCGTCGGCCACCGACGAGGTGCTCGCTGGCAAGAAGGTCGTGGGCCTCTACTTCTCGGCGCACTGGTGCCCGCCGTGCCGCGCGTTCACGCCATTCCTCGGCGCCACTTACGACGATATGGTCGAGGAGCACCCCGAGTTTGAGCTGGTGTTTGTCTCGTCGGACCAGAACGCCACCGCGTTTGACGAATACTTTGGCGAGATGCCATTCCTCGCGGTCCCGTTCGAGAACCGCATGGCCAACCAGGTGCTCTCGACGAAGTACCAGGTGCGTGGCATCCCAACGCTCGTGTTCCTCAACGAGAAGGGCGAGCTGATCACCACGGACGGCCGGACGTGGGCCGCGGAGGCCCAAGGCAACGTGGACCAGCTCTGGAACAAGCTCACGCAGTAAGCTGTCGCGGTAGACGCGGCAAGTTGCGTGGAAGAGTGATGCATACTCTTGCAATATATCATAGTTTCCATTTTTGTGCCGACCAGTATCATCGCGCGGTCTTTGGCTGGTGCCTCGGCATGCTCTTCTCCATCATGTGCAGCAGTTCAAGCCGCGCCGTGAGCGATGCACTGGGTAGTGCACCTGTGCGGTTGGGTGATCCTGGACCTCGAGATGGCCCGTGCTTCAACATGGGTGCACCATCTGCCCGGCTGGCTGGTACCACTGGCGTGGGATAATTGGCGATCGCCGCGCCGCCGCGAAACTTGATCATCTTGCGGCACTTGCCCGAGATCGGGTTCGGGAAGATCGTGTGCAGTGCCTCACTGGTCTGGTAGTACTGGTCTCGCAGCCGGGTCTGTCGGCGGCGGATCTGGTACGGCTGCGATGCCATGGTCTTGGTGGATTCACACGTCGTCTCGAGGATGCCAATGCGACTGAGAAGCTGGTCGGCGTCGAATACTTTCGATATCTGGTCGTCCATTTGCACCAGGATGTACTGCATCGTCGGGGCTGTGATGGTAAAGTTCTGTGGGTACTGGTACCGGTATTGTGTTTCAACGGCAACACGCAGAGCGAGGAGATGCAGAGGCAGGTACAGCGTGATACCCTTGGCATCGTGCGCGAGGCTGTGCTTGATCTTGTTGAACACGCGTGCAATGCGCACGAACAGCATCTCTATTTCAGCTGGCGCGGTGGCGTGATACGAGGAGATGGCTGCTGTCTTGATGAGACCAGCGGCACCGAGACAGCCCAGCTTGAAGAAGACCTCCAGGTACAAGTACCGCACTGTGGTCTGCACGAGGTCGATCATGCGTTCGCTGGTGAGCAGCTCAAACAACGAGTCCTTCTCCTGCTGGCCACGGATCCCAAGCAAGGCGAACGGTAGGCACCCGGCGAATGCGGACAGCATCTGCCGTGTGAACTCTGCCTTGGCCTCGGGTGGATTCAGTCGCTCCTCGATGCATTTGACGCGTCGTTGCGTTGCGCGCCGTCCAAAGAGCTGCAGACTCGGCTTGGTGTGGATCTCAGCCAGCGCTGGTACGTAGACAAACTTGACCGGCTCTTCGTGTTTCATAGCGTACATTGCGAGAACGTCTGCGTGTCGGCGTGCGCCGTCTTTAAATGGAAGCAAGTACCGCTGCTCCATGTCGTCAAAGGACATGCACACCGCTCCGACGCGGTAGGTCTTGGGCAGGACCAGCGCATCGTCACCTTGCTGTATCAACGAAGCCGATGGACGGCGTGTGCGGGAGAGCGAGTCGTCGTCATCGCCCCTTGATGGCTGACGCGGCTGCAAGCGTGGGTACAAATCCACCATCACGACGTCAGAGAGTGACCCACGAGCTTTCCATGCCGAGGTGATTTGGCAGTCATCCAGTGGCAGGTTCTTGAGCACGGTTGCGATGTTGTCCTGCGTCGGCATCGCACCGAGGCGCTGCAGGTACTTGATCGCATATTCCTCTTTGAGAGCCTCGGAAAAATGCACCGGAAATGCAGCTGGAGCATCCTGTGGCTTGAGCGGGATCGTGACATGGAGATGCTCCACTGCCGTGGGCTCGACTTGCCTCGACGGCGGCAGCCCATCTCGGAGATGCGACCTCGCACTGTGCACATCCACAGTTAGATACGAACGGCGATGTCTAGTGAATACATTAGAGCGTGTGGCTGACCGATCTCGCCGACTCATTCCATGGAGCTCCGAACACGTGAGTTAATGGCCGTCATGCGGGGCTTGGTGGCATCACAAAAATACTTCAACCACCGTTTGTTCTCTCAATCAGAATATTTTCACCGCGCATATTCTTTCAAATATGATAGTTGAAACTATTCGTGTTTGATTGGTTGTTTGAACGTTCGAATGACCAGCTTTTTCAAAAAAAAAAGTTGTTGGCGCGCGGATTTTCTCTCTTTCATTTTCCGGATCGTTTTCGCCAGGGCAAAAGTAGAGCAAAATGGCGCCGACCGCGTTCTGGAGCGACCTCCACGAGGACGACTCGATCTACCGCAGCCGCCCGCCGCCCATCCCGAAGGTACGCGCCATTGACGCGACCGCGCGCCTGCTGCGACCGACACGTGCCTCGCTGGCGCGCGCCGCGGGAAACAAACCGAGCCATAGCAACAAGCAAATCACCGCCGACATGGACAAAGAAAACATCGGTCCGAACGGTACACGTCACCCGCAGCCGCTGCGACGACGGCGCTTGACGATCCCGCAATCGCCCAAGTTCCACAAGCTGCCACGGCGACCGCGGTCCCGTGACGAACAGCTCACCAAAACGTCCCGTGAGCTACGAGAGATCGAGGCGCTCAAGAAGAAAATGCAGGAGACGCGTCGGCGCAACCAGCGCTACCACGAAGCCACGACACGATCCATGTTCTCGTACGTGCCTGCGAATGGCAACGCGAGTGAGAAGGAGGCCTTCAAGCAGGTTGGTGGCGAGATGGGAGCTGTCTTTTCATTTTACTGTACTGTTATTCACCGTATGCTCCCTCCAATATCTGCAGGCATTGCAAGCGTCTGGCGGACTCGGCATCCCCGCCGTGCGACGAAAGCAGCTCACGACACCCATTGGATTCTCGTTTGAGATCGACAAGCGCGCGGATGCTCGGAAACGTAAGGCATCACACCCACCGCCACCGCCGCCTCGTCCGGTGCCCGTCAAACGCTTCCGCTTCTAATGACCCTCTCTCGTATGTGCGGCTACCCGCACTGCAGTGGATGAAGATACGATGAACGTGTGAGCCATCACGCTGGTAAAGATCGACACCGAGAAAGACTGGCGGCGAAGTGGAGCGAATAGAACTAATAGGATGTGTGTGTTTGCGTGCTATGCTACCGTCGCGTGAGCTTGACTACCGCTTCTGTCACCGTGATATTACCGCACTCTTGGAACCATTGGTGATCACGAATCCGTTGCGCAGAGCTTCGTATCAGCACGACCAGCTCACTCGCGGTCACGTCGAACTGGGTCGGTGACTGGCAAGCACGAGAAAGCAGCGTGGCAAACATCGAGCAGGTCACAGCTGCATCATCACCGCTAGTCATAGATTCCTGGACGACTTCTTCAATGGAGATTATCAGAGCCATGGTTGGCCATGGTTTCATGTACATCTTCAACACCGCGTCTTCGGGATACCGATCCTTCATGTCCAGCAGGAGAATCAGGACTTGCATCACCTTCTGGCACAGGGAGGTATCCGTCGCGTGGACTCGCAAGATATCGAGTAGGCGCGACTGGAGACCGCCCATGGAAAGTTTTCGAACTGCGGTGAGTCGGAGGCACATGATCAAGAGGGCCGCAACGAATGAACGCTGCACTTTGCTGCTCTGGGAGAATCGCTGTGTGGTTTGGATGAGTTCACACTTGACGGTGCTTCGGTTGTGAGCTACCCCCAGCTCGATGTTCTGAGTCGCGTGGCATTGACGCAATGCCTCGGTCTCATTGGTGATGGCGATTGTAGAGGCTTTCATGTGGTCAAGTCGCTCCATTGTGTGCGAGATCGTCGCCTTGGTGCGCTCGATATCGTCCTTCAGATGACCGATCAGCGGATGCTTGGAACGGATTTCGTCACCAGCGGTAACAATTGCTTCTTGATGTTGCTTGATCTGGTCCTCCAGACTCTGCTTGTATCGGCGTGAGGCTTCGAGGTGCTCGTGATTTTCCTCTGTCTCCAGTTCGATCATCTCTGCTACATACGCGATCTTCCCAGCTCGTTCTTCCAGGTCACGTGTTGCATTCTCGAGTGCTTCGTTTCGTTGCTCTAGCTTGAAGATCGCATTTTGGAGTGGACAACCAAGTGCCGGGTACCAGACATCGGTCCACGTGGCTGTGTCGACTGCCCGCACCCCCTTCTTGTCCGCCACGGTCAATTTGGGGCCTGCTTCCAAGAGACACTTGACTGCCACCTGTGTAACGAGATAGAAGGCACCGATACCAACAAAAGGAGGGGTCAAGATCAGAACCCTTTTCTATGGTAGGGTCCGTCTCTCCCGCACCACACGCACGCACGTACCAGGTTCTTCTTGGCAACTGCAACGTGGAGGAGCGTCTTGCCGTCCTAGATGTTCCCACACGAGAGAAAAGAAGGATACGGGGTCAGAAGCTTCAAGATCCTCCACACCATGACATGGTCCATGTAGCTAGCCTCCGTCGTGCGGTACACAGCGGCACTCGCACCTTGGTAACCGCCGCATTAAGGTTGGCTGTCGCACCGCTGCGTAGGATACACGCGACCACCCTCTACAGTATACGCGTTGGACACACAGACACAGAAAGTTATCCAACAACGAGGAATCCAGTCCCACAAACTCCGTCGGTACCGTACAGGTTGGTCCTTCAAGATGGCTTGGTGGAGCAGCTCGCCGACAACCGCGCTCTGTGCGTTGATTATCCCCCATGAGTTAATCCACCATCACCCACCGACAAGTGTAGGGACATACCGATACTTTCTCGTGCTCGAAGAATTGTCGCACCGCGGATGCATCATCAAGCGCGCAGAGTGACGCCAGCTCGGCCGCGATTTGCCCATTCAACTGCAGGAGACTCATCGTGTGATCCAGCACTCAAACATGTGACCATCACTCTGGGTGTGTGACCCAAAACAGTGGGAAGTCCCACCCCAATTTGACTTCAGAACATGGACCGAATATTAATGCGGCGTTCCAACGGCAAAAGACCGACGTTATGCAGTGCACACCATGCAGTGCATATCAAGCAGCTCACCCCTGTCTAAGCGATTCGCACTGTGCTTTGTGTTCATTTCACCCCCATATTCATTATCCTGTGGTATCGCCGCGATACCACAGTTCACTCAAGCACGCGATACTATCGAGTCCATGCCCGAGATGATCAGGCCAGTTGGGCTCCATTGGCACGAGTTGACCATATTCGTTCTCATAATCGAGAAACAATCAGCCCCCCTTCTCGTCTCACTAAATGTCAGCAAGGTGGAATGAATGCTTGCGTGTTGAGTGTATCCTCTCAAGTTGAGAGAGTCTCAACGAACGAGCTTGAATCCACTTCGTTAATATGCCTCTTTTCTGTCCTTAATGCTAATTTTTTAAAGGGTTATATTACGGATATATGGCACTTTGCTACACCTTTTTTGTTCTCCAAATTTGACGTCCGTCCAAATTTGCCGATGTGGGTCGATTGGTAGGCTCAAATGATTAGCTGAAATTAGGATACCCTAATCTCGACACTCGGAATCTATAGAAATATGACGGGGGTCGATTGTTGTTGGATCGAATATTGCGACCACGATTGGAAAATTGGAGTAACACACAATAAAAAAATGTAGCAAAATGCAATATAACCGTAATATAACCTACACCCCTGTACCCTACACCCTAAACCCTAGAGTTTTGGCAGGTTGCTCTAGCGCCGTGCGCAGCTATTAATAGCGCTGTGCACGGGCTCCGCAATCTGCTCGAATCCAAGCGAGAGTTTATAAACCATAAATCCGCTGCGCTCCGCGGTCCGAGGGGATCGGCATTGGACCCCGCGTGTAAACCCTAAATGACTCCGAAAAAAAATTACGAAGCTAAATGTACCGTCTCTGTTCCGATAATATGGATCCAAGCAGTTCGGAGTCGAGGAATTTCCATAGATAAGTACATGTGTACTGTGTACTGAGTTCTGCGTAAGTTAACTGACCCTCAGCAAGGAATAAGTACATCTGATCGACATCAACAATCAAGCTTGACTCGGTTGATGGCACATTCGCATGTACATTCGTGCCGAAACGCCGAGCTCGGCTTTGCCCTAGTGGAGATGTTGTTGGCACAAGCATGCGCCTTCGCGATCGCCATTTTACACGGAGAATTTGATCGTCAATCGGCGCCTCCTCCCACCCTCCGCCATGCCGCGAATGCGCACTCCCTTGCGTGCCTGCTTAAGACTGATGAGGAGGGATGACCCACCCAATGTACTTATTTGTTGACGGAACACCATTTACTTACGCACAACTCAGTGCTCATATACTTATCTATGGAGATTCCTCTTCGGAGTCTCAACCCACCTGCTGTGCAGTCGTGGATAGTCGGTCGTGGAGGGGGGGGCTGTAACCGCCGCGGTTCCACTGGAACTTCCAGCGGGGGATGGCTGCAGCTGGAGGTCAATGTCTACCCCCCACAAGCGAACCACGAGTGGCTTGCCCGGTAGACTAATCTCGCCCACTGCCGCATGTCGCTTGGGCACAAGTTGATCCGGTGCGTCACGCACCGGCTCTGCTTCTTGCATCTGACCTGATTTGAGCAACGTGGGTACGGTACAAGTGTCTCAATGTCTATCCAAAAACACTTTGACGCTGTGTGTTTTTGGATAGACGTTGAGACACTCGCTTGTCCCCATTCATTTGCTTCGGATAGGGTGACTGTGAATTACAGTCCTCCAGGTTTGCTTGGGGACATTCAACATCAAGCGCTGCGAAATCCTGGTCAACTTGACTGTCAAGGCGGCAGCCCCTTGGATTTGAAAAAGATGACTGGTGAGCTCTTGAAGCAGATGGAGAGAACGCCATCGCGCTGCCAGGGATGCTCTCTTGATTCATAGCAAGCAATCGTGGCCTGGTTGTTGTTGCTTCCCATTCCTACCGCCTGAGAAATTCCTTGGTCACCAAGTTGGTGAGGGTGTCGCTCCTTTTTGCATTTCAACAATACACCCCGTTCAACAACGCAGGCTCTTGTGACAACTTGTCCCACTGCGGCTGGCGCTGTTGAGGGTCGGACAAGAGTCTTGTGACAAGACCCACTGTGGCTGACGCTGTTGAGGGTCGGACAAGAGTCTTGTACGGTGTACTGTGCTGCACTGCGATATGTGTGTTGGGTGTACGACACACACCATCGGTGGGATGGGAGTCGCACCGTGCGGCGTAGAGCGAGAGAGAGAGAGAAAAAGAGATCGTCCCGGATGCCACTGACTGGTGTTGCGATAGACAGTCCGGCCATGAAGAGTCCCATCAGGTGGTCATGACCGCACGCAAACAGCGGGATGCGCGAAAACGCGACACCATGGCGATACAGTATGGTGTGACAGCTCGTCAGTGGAGCTCGGACACGCACCAGCAGAAACCATTCACTTCACAATTCGCAATCCAGCCCGCAGTGTTCGAAACTACAGGCAGTACACAATGGCAAGCCCACGCATCCACAGCAGCGACAGCATCCTCCAAGGCGACGACAAATGTGAGACGCAAATCGCTCGAGGGATCTGGTCAGAGGCCGAGCATGAACGCTTCCTGGAGGCGATGAAGATGAATCCACTCGGACCGTGGAAGGTCGTTGCTGACCATATCGGCACTCGATCGATCAAGCAGGTGCAGACGCACGCACAGAAGTACCAGCAAAAAGTCGCGCGACGTCAACGTGGCCTTCGCAAGCAAAAGAAGCGGGTCGCTCGGCCAGAGCACCGTGTGGACCAAGCCGCTCCTGGCTTCATTACCACCACACGCAAGCCATTTCAGGCTCCGCCAACCGCGGAGGCTCCAGCGTCACCGTCGACTGTTGAAGAGCTGCTCCTTCAGGTGGCAGCCGCAAAGCCAGCCCAACAATTGCAGCACTTGCAGTGGAACATGCTGTTGGAATCAATTGAGCCACTGCCCTTCACGCCAGAGCCACACGGGCAACACCAAAGCGAGTTGGTGGAGTCGCTGCAACTGTTCCTCACGTGCGTGTGATGTCTTCGATCATCCAGACACTCTTCACAAGCAGTAGCACGCACAGTGAGAGAGATCGCTTGCCTCTTCTTCTCAATGATATTTATTGCCATTCCACATCACAGTGATCTTTTGGTTGTTTCCATCTACATACAGTGTGTACAGTACAGCGTGTGTAGACTGTCTCGGACGGACTCCATCCACGGGAACGCATCAATCTGGTGTTGCGTGATTCAAGCTTGCGCGGGTGCGCTAAAACGACATCAATTGCATGCCCAGCCCAAACCGTCTCGGCATCCATGTCGGAGGAAGGCTTCAGGTGGTCGTACAGCATGGACGACTCCAGACTCGTTCACTGCGGCGTCCAAGGTCCTCTGCGCGATAATGCTATTATTTAACGTCGAAGAACTTAGCTGTTGTTGAAGAATTGGAGACGCGCTGGACACGCAAGCCCGGTTTGCCTGTCCTCAAAGGCAATGCTGATGATGGAATGCTCCGACAGGTTATAACCTGTACTGTAAATGGAATCAGACCCAGACGTCAAATGCAGCTCATCGAGCCATATTTATGCACAGTCATGCGACTGTCACGCCTGGCTTTGCGGCGTGTGACTCACACGGTGTGAGCTGGACTAATGTGGACAGTACATGCCCTGTGAATAAATCTCTCTTTTTTTAAAAAGAGAGATTTATTCACAGGGCATGTACTGTCCACATTAGTGAATCTCTCTTTTTAAAAAAAGAGAGATTTATTCACAGGGCATGTACTGTCCACATTGGTCCAGCTCATTAAAATGCATATCACTCTCTCAATCGATAGATGAGTGTAGAATAGATAAGCTTCCAACAACTGTATAATTACATAGTTTGGTAAAGGTGGTTAATCCGTTTTGTTTTTCTCTGGAGGATATCGTCGTGTGCTTCAACACTCGCACTGATAAAAGCGCGTTGTCTCTTGGGACTGTGGCTTGGTTATACGCCGACGTCAATTCGCAGTTGGGCTCACCATGATGGTGAGCCCAACTGCGAATTGACGTCGCCGTATAACGGCCACCGATGGTGACCATCGGTGGTCGTTCTGCCGAGCGCGAAGTCACGCCATGCGCGTCACTGCGGCCAAGTGGGCACAGACGAACTGACGGTTGACTTGTGCCACCACACGCTCACGATGGTCTGCTTCGTGCCGGCACTCTTCAGGCAATATGGAGGGCATCGAACAGGACAGTACCACTACGTAGGACAAGAGTCCGCAGGATTCCTAGGGAAGGTCTGGGTGCCGAATGCTTGCCCATTCCAATGGAATTTCCATGCTGCTGGCTGTGCCTGGATTCCACACCGTTTCAGTTACGGGTAGGACAGCAATGGCAATCATCACATCCCCGTGCTCCTTTGGATGGCTGCCAGCCAAAAATGATGGATGCCAGGGCCCACCACTGTACACTACAATATGGTACTGTACGGTATGTTCCCAACACGACGCTGGGTGGTCAGTGACCGTTACTGGAGACGGACAACTTCAACTCGAACGTGAGTCTGTTGTACATGAAATCAATTTCTCACGGAGCACGTGCGTGTGCGATTTCACATCGTCTTGATCGGGTTCATCAAAGGTTGCGGTACAAACTAACTTCAACAACACGGCAGCGGCTCTCTGCCATGGTGGTGGTCAGTGACCGCGCTGTGACCACTGGTCACAGCGCGACCCTCATTCTTGACTGCCAGCATTGCTGTGCCCATAGTGCACTATGCAGAAGTACTGGTAACGTTATGATACTAATGTCAGATCATCGGCGGAACTCGATCGAGCGGGGAATGCTCATGCTACAGTACCGTACTGTACTACACTGACTGGCGTCAATGTGGACAGTCGCATTCACTCGCAGTGCGCTTTTTGTGCGAGTCTCTCACACATAAAGTCCCAAGAGTTTTTGTGCGTGGTTCACACTGTGACTGTGAATCACAGTACTGTACTGTACGGACCCAAGTTCCTGCCAAAGTACCACGTGACCTTTGTGCGCGTTCTATCGAACGCACATGAGGCCCACTGTCGATTCTGAAAAAGATCACGAGGCGATGAAGACCACTAATAGCGCAACGTGGACTCCACACACACGATCGACATTGGACCAGTCCAATGAGCCCCTCACTGTACTATCGGCTACATTGGAGTGCACTGATGCCTTCCCGCACGCACGCGTGTTCATTTGATGTGTGGAGCATGCGTCTTTCGGGCCAATTCCCAGCGCTGGTGAACACCGTGGCGTGGCAGCACTGAGCAACCTCTAATAGACTTCGTCATGCTGCTGTCACGGTGGTTGCCTCGTCTGAAGCTGATAACTGATCTGGTAAATTGGTAACAACATGTGGAGCCACGAGGCGCACTGCTTCCTTGCGCGAGTTCAGTAACAACAAATCTCCAGTCTTTTGGGGGGTCTGGTAATGGGACAGGTCTGTACAAAACTACTCCGCAGATGGGGATCTCATAGAGATGTGCCTCAAATGGGTACAGTACCGTGTGATGTACACAGGAATGCAGAAAGGCAACACAGTCCAGCATAATGTAGCATCGCAAGATGAAATCTTACTCCTCGAAAAGAGTCCAGCAGATACAAAGGACTTCGGAAACCGACCATCTTGGCACTTTTATCTTCCAGATCCAAGATACTGGACCTAGGGCCGCATAGTGACAGTAAATGCTGGAGAACGTCGTCGCTCTTGGACGGGACGACTGCATTGCAATGCAGTACACACTAGATAGCCACCTTTATAGAGCACGGTGTAGAGCCGAAGAAGCCAACACACACTGTCGGTTTCACAATGGATAGTGCGTCACCATAATCTGGGAAATTCTTCACGTACCTGAAAAGCAGTTGGTTTCGCCGTTACACGCAGTGCCTGCACCGGTCGCTTGGTATCGACGCTAAAGATTCCATCAGCGAAGCTGGATTTTCTCGAGGTGTGCATTGTGCAGAGTGGCCAATCTAGTTAGATCGAACCGTACACCTGGTGCTACAGTACTGTACAGTACGCTCAGGGACATCGAACGATTCAGCAGACAACTGCGTGTGGATGGTACATTGGGTACATTGTATCGGCCACAAGGAAGATGGGGCAGAGTTGCAAGTCCTGGACTCCAGGCTGGAAGGATTCCAGCCGCGGGCATCCCGAAAGGAAAGGCTGTTGGGAAATCCGACATCGAGGATCTGTCGCATCAAGTGTCCGTCCCATCGGACTCCGATGGGACGGCTGTCCGATTCGGACAGCTTCAATGCCAACCGCAGGAAGCGATCGTCGTCTCTCACTTTCGAATCTCACGCCTTCGTGACAAAGCAAAACAAATAGCAACAACCTGAGCCATGGCTGCCCGACCAATGAAGCGAGCACGCACGGTGTCGCACCCGTTGGAGGCTGCGGCGTATGCCAGCGCCTTGGCTTCGCTCCCGCAGCCGTCTCACCCGACCGGCACGTGGGCCCCCGTCGAGCACGACCGCTTCCTCGAGGCAATGAAGCTCTACCCCCGTGGTCCATGGAAGGCGATCGCCGACCACGTCGCGACGCGCTCGGTGCGCCAGGTGCAAACCCACGCGCAAAAGTACCAAGAGAAAGTGGTGCGTCGGTTGCGTGGACTGCGCAAGCCAAAGAAGAAGGAAGACGACAGCGACGAAGAGATTGGCCACCGAGTCGTCATCGGTACGTATGGCAAGCTCCGTAAAGGGAAGAAGAACCCCGACGACCACCGACGCCGCCGCAAGGCGGCTGACCAAGCGCAAGTCAAGTCAATCGAGGATAAAGCCACGACGGACCAGGAGAGTATCGACGCCGAGTCCACGGCAGGTAGTGATACCGACAGCAACAACTCGGAGTCACCACGCTCGGTGTCCATCTCCGTGTCAAAGATGAGTGCGATTGACCTCCACCCAGAGGTGCTGGACATGCAATCATTCGAATCTCTCCTTGAGGAGCAGACTTGCTCGATCTCGGCGACGCTGACTGTTGTGCCCGCGTCTGCGGCGACGACTGAGCTCGGCCCAGGCTGGTGCTACCTCGAAGACATTGGCGACAAGGATCTGGGTGAGCCACACGAATGGGACGGCTCCAAGGGCTTGCCGAGCCTCGCCGAGTCGCTCGACTTCTTCATCGAGTTTATGTCGATTACCGTCTAGTCACCAGACAGACCCTAGAAGTATCTATTGTGTCGGTCTCCATCGTTATCGTAATGAGATGCGTCGTGTTCATATTATTATATTCCACTCCATCGAATGCATCTACCGGTATCAAAATGCGTGGTGCAGGCAGCATCTCATCACCAAGCTATCGACTATTAATATTACCGGATACCGCTATTGTGGTCCATAATAGTGAGATGGCTGACTGTTGACCCCAGTGGGCAACAACGTGGGGGACCCACTGACTGGGAGGATCGTCGACCATACTGTACTCCGAGCTACACGGCAGACGTGCAGCCACCCTTGCTGGTGGTGCTGACTGCCATCGTTGTGTGGACAGGGTCCACATGGAGGTGTGTGCTGTACTGGTTGACGTGGCTTCTTCCATCCGTTGACGATCCGTTTTGCAGTTTCCACCGCTATAGAGCGAACCAGTCGTATCGCACTGTATGTATTGTGCTGGCGAACCGACGGCAGAAAGAAAGGAGTGCTTGTCGACCACACTAAAGACGTGGCCGGCACCGGCGAGCAAGAAGAGAGTGCCGGTAAAAAAAAAAAGATTGTGTCACACTGTGTGCAGCGGTCAAACTGAGCCCTGCTGATTTCATCGTTCGCGGCGGCCCAGGCAGGAGACCCGCCATACCGAACGCCCTTCCAAAAAAAAAGAAAAAAAAGCCATACCGAACCACTAGCAATCCATAACGTAACACGTCGAAAGTGAGTCGAGTCAGGTGTACTGAGCAATGGGAGAGGTCTGTAGTCACGTGTGCGTGAGGAACAGCGACTCTAAAAGAACGCACCTGTCAACTACTACAGTACTACTGTAGTTGAACTAGATCCATGTCACCACGCCAACTTCAAGATCGGTCTAGGACCTAGAATACAGTAGAATCCACTTTCGTAGGTGAATCGGGTGTGGGACTGCCCATCACCAACACGGTCTCTGCACGTCCCACCACACAAAGATGTCTTGCTTCAGCGGCGGTACGGTATCCACCAGTCTCCACGTGCTGAGCTTGACAATTCTGGAAGTACATGTACCGGTATTATACTGTATAGTGGATATGGGTATTACCTCCGACTGCGGCACGTGGAGAGAACTGGGGCAGAGTATGTTGGTCGTAAAGACTCTATGTGAATTGCGTGGAAACTGCGGTGGTGGATACCGGTACGTTCAGCACTCATCCTCTACTGTCGTACTACATAGTAGTACTGGTAGGGAACACTGTGCTGCTGCTATGTACCATACCCCTGCCTTCCACCACAGCCTTCGACACAGAGGTTGCGCGACACCACCTACAGTGAGGTACAGTACGTATACGTAGATTGTAGTGCCGCGCCTGGGGTGCACTGCATTGAATCACGATTCACGACAACCTTCCGACCAACACATGACTGTACAGTGAACACGTCGACGTGGAGAAGCGGCAAATGCATTGGGACGGATAGTGATCGGTCCGTACACTCCTGTTTCACGCACGCGAGTTGCATCCATGCTGCCGCGTCATGGCATGGGCACGAAAGACAAGCGGCAACGGCCCGACGACACTGCTGACGTCGCTCCGATTCCCACGACACAGAAAAGAAGCATCCACCGGGTGGGTGTCACCCAGGCGGCATGCTCTCGTCCATACCGGTACACTGTATGATACAGTGTCGGTACTGCACGTGCTTGGACAGTAGTCTACCTGACGCCATCAGACGATGTGATACTCGATCTGAGTGGTCCATGCAAGCGAGTTAGTTCTGCTTCGCGTCGCAACCTGGTCAAAGCAGGGCCCACGTACCTCATTGGATTCCTTGTGGCTGACAAATTTGGGGATCTGGAACGTGCGCAGAAACCATCGCTGGCCCACGGCGCTCATGTTCAACTGCTTGTGATGCAGGTACGAGATCTCGTACCAGATCAAGTGCTGGCACGGCAGTTGGTACACCTCGTAGAACTCGCAGTCGCAGCCGCTGCAGTCGCGGCGCATCACGTGCTTCTTCTTCTTGGCCTTGTCCACGTACACGACCGTGCCTTCCGCGGCGAGCGGGTCTTC
The DNA here is from genome assembly GCA_023337575.1 of Pythium chondricola. Classification (NCBI taxonomy): domain Eukaryota; phylum Oomycota; class Peronosporomycetes; order Pythiales; family Pythiaceae; genus Pythium; species Pythium chondricola. The sequence goes on from JAADXF010000011.1 coordinate 41,420, forward strand.
CACCGCTTGCTCGCCGTGCAAGCCAGCAGTGTCGTAGCCGCCTTCGCCCGCGGCCATGCGTGCCATCGCTGCCCGGCCCTTAACGATCGTCACGTTGCCACCGACACCTGTGTTGGCCGTCACGAGCTGCGTGCTGACCAGTCCGACACCGAAGCTGCTCATACAATTGACCAGGAAGTGCAAGACCGAGCCGGCGCTGAACTCGGTCACTGGGCGTGTCATCTCGAGCATCAGCATCTTGGCCGCCCACTCTTCTTCGATGAACTTGATCATTGTGATCACCTCGGACATGCACTTGGCGATGCTGTGCGTCGCGTTGCCCGCCAGCACAAGTGGTGCCATCCCCAAAGCCTGAGGCTGCGCTGCCATGACAGTAGGCGACGTCGCCACCGTGCCAGCGGACAGTGTCGGGGAGATCATCGTGCTCGCGACCGACGCAGCCGACGGGGGCACCATGGACACGGTCACGGTGGTCTGCACTGGCATGCCGCCCGTCGGTGTGTGGGTCGCGGACTGGGGCAGTGCAGGCAGCACGTGGCCGACCACCGCCGCCGCTGCGAGCGCCGTGTTGCCCACGTGCTTGGTGCGTTCAAAGATACCTTTCAATGGGATCCAAAACGCCTCAAATCCCTTGGAGAAGAACGACGAGAACTCGAGCGAGCGAAGGCGCCAGTACGACACCCACAACCGACGGTAGGGCTCCCAGTGCTGCTCCAGGTGTAGAAAGAGCGGGTGGTCGAGTCGGTGCTCGAGGTGCTGCCGCAGCAGTCCCTTGACGTCCTGGTAGTACCGTTCGCTGTGGGCGAACACGAGCTCCTTGAGCAGCTCACAGACATGCTCTTGTGTGTCAACGTTCGCGATGCCGAATTCGACCTGGGACACAATGGACGAAAAGTACTTGATCACGTGGAACTGGCACAGGAGCACGCGCATGGTCGGGAACTCTTCACGGAAGACGTCCACGACCATGGGCAGCAGCGCGTCCATCACGATGAGCTTGAGGTCGGTCCATCGCGGGTGTGTGCGTTTGAAGTCCTGGCAAATGCGATGCAGCAGCCGCGTGGTCATCGGGTGGATGATCTGCACGAGAAAGATCGGCTTGCTGTTGCCCAAGGCGTCCATCGCCATGAACCCGTAGAGCTGGTTGCCGTCCATCTCGGAACTGGTGTCGTGGCACACGGCGATGTCGAGCAGGCAGAGTTCAGGATATACCTGGTAGTGCTCCTTCATGTTCTTGCTGGCGAGGCAGATCGCTTCGTTGGACCCGTCATCAGCTGATAGAATACTCACGTGGTTCTCCACGTGCGCGTCCACGAACTGCTGCAGCACGTGTTCAACCTGGGGCATCGTAGAGTGGTGCACTGGGTGGTGCGGTGGCACGGGCAGCTCTGCTTCTGTGCCACCGGGCACGACGATTGCGTCCGCGACAATGGAGACGGATGGCATGGCGATCATGCTTGGCGCCACGTGGCTCTTGATCACGTCCTCCTTCCGCCGCAGCTTGGCGTACAGGTTGTGCATGTCTTTCATCGTGCACACACGGCCTGAGAGGTTCTCAATGTGATCCTTGGCGGCGCGTTTGTTGGAACCGACGCGACGCATCAGCTCGGCTTCATGCGTGAGGTACGGGTGGTCCAAGATGGCCGCGCGGTTCTGCGAGTAGTTGCGCCATTGGTCCACGGACACTGGGTGGTCGTTGTGCTCGACGTGCTGGTCCAGTACAAACAGTGAGTGAGACCCCATCGGCATGAGGCCTCTTAATACTGTACTGTATCACGAACCTGGTTGACGATCTTGATGCAGAGCACCTCTTTCCCGTCCATGAATTCGCACACGAGCGCCGCGGTGAAGCGCGCGTTGCAGCTCGTGAAGCGCACTTTTTGGCGCGGGCGCGCGCCACTCGAGCGCGACACGCGCTTGTAGCCATGTGTGCACACAAAGACCTTGCGGTCGTACTCCCACTCGAGCGGCACCTGGAGCTTGCGCCGCTGGTTGGCCACGTCGACTTTGACCGTGTTGCGGCACACGTACATGGTGTGGGTCTTTTCGCAGTGCGCCTTGCGCGCCAGATCAAACGCCTCCCAGGACGGGAACCGCCCTTCGAATGGTACGACGTCGCGCGTACGCCGCGCCGGAGCCTGAGGCATTGGTGCGTCCATTGTCGCGAATGCACTGGCCATACAGTACTAGGCTGGCCTCTACTTTACGATCTCGATTCTCACGTGAAGGGAATGCGAAGGAAGCGGTCGAGCGCCGAGTGAACGAGCGGTGGTGGAGGGCGGAAGAACGTGTTGATGCAGCGGAGCGCGAGTGCAACCAACTTGGGTACCCTCGTGCTGGGCCGCAATCTCGAATGCGCCTTGAGTTGGAGCTGGTGGAGTTTTGTCGTGGGAGCTCTTTGGGACCAGCACCAGAGTTGTGGAGCCGGGGGAAACCTCACCCGCCAGAAAAGGGAGTGATCGGATTGGTGGATTCTTTTCCTAGGGGACCAGCACGGGGTGTAGAAAAAAGAAGGAGACACGTACTGGTCGAATAACTGCTTGATTTGATTGGTTGAAAACGAAGGATTCGTGCTGGTCGAATTTGGAGCGGTTTGAACCAAACCGTTTGATTCGACAAAACGAAAGATTATGCTGGTTGAATTATGGCACTTATTATTGGTCAAATATTGAATCTTTTTATCCAATGATATGTGTGATGGCGCAAATTTGCAGGGAAACCGTGGTTGATGAAAGGAAAGAATGGATCGGCAGTCCGCGCGACGGCGTCGGCAGCTCGCCACGGCGACCATGATAGGTGTGCGTAGCGGCAACGCGGGCGGCGATGAAGTTCATACTGTTGCTCGCATCGAGGACGTGGAGCAATCGAGCTGGAAACAAGAGCGACTCGCCGAACGCCACGATTACTTCTCTCGTCTCGACAAGGCGTTCGTCAAGTGGCGGCAAGTAGCCATCGCCCAGCGCCAGCGACGACAGGTGCGGACGCCTAGCGATAGTTAGATGGAGTATGAAGCTGATGCACGCATTGGGTGTGATTCGTAGCGCGTAATCGCCGCATGCCGAGTTGGCGCGCGGTTTTTCCAACGGCTCTACTGGAGTCAGTGGAGAGAATACACAGTGAATCGCCGCCGTGCGAGGCTGCAGGCAGTCGAACGTCTCCGTCGAATGCACCACCAGGTAGGAGAACCACACTGTAGTTGGTTGCGATGAATCCACGTCGAATACCTGACGTTGTATCCCACAATAGATCATGGTGCACAATGTCTTGTTGACTTGGAGACTCCACTGCGGCCAGATGAAACAGACGCGTGGCGAGTCGCACGATGCTTCAGAAGATGTCACTACTTGCGCCAATTGCCCCAATGCTCAGCTCGCGTTTGACGAACATCACCTTGAAGTACGCGGCATCCATTTGAATACACCAGCAATCAATCGACCAGCCCGCGCCAGAGCCATCTCCACTGGAAATCACCCTCGCCACCAACAAAGACAGACGCCACTGGCCATACCTGGCCATGATGTGCGTGTGAAGGCACTGCAGGGAATCGTCGTGCGTCGAACACAACGGGACTACTTGAAGGTAGGATGGTTTGCTTGACCGGACAGTGGCTAAATGGCCCAGGCAGCAAACTGATTTCGATACTTTTAGTATTGGCAGGAACTGGCCAAAGTGGCGACGCGAGCACTGATCACAGAGATGTACGGCAAGGCTGATCAGTTTCGTCTCAAGAAGTCGCTGACTCGCTGGCGTCGTGGCTTTACCGGTCGCGCTGACTACCAACAAGCATCCCGAAGAGCCGTCTTCTTCCTGTACTACTCACTGACCAAGTCATCCCTCGACCGAATGCGACGGTTTACTAACAAGCAACGATACGAACGAGGCTTGACAGTGACACTGGCCACATGCATCCGACGCGACCGACTTCGTGGAGCATTCCGAAGGTGGCGACAACGACTGAATGCCAAGCTCATCTTCAGTCACTGGAGAAACGTGGCACAAGGAGCGACGCAGGATCAGCATCCTCAACTGAGTGGACTCGCGCAGGCTGTTCAGGAGCTCACACGCCAGCGACTCCTTCGTCAAGTCTTCGTGGGATGGCTGAAACAGTTCGCGCGACGATCGAAATCTCGGGTGCTGCAGCGGGTTCTGGACGGCCCCGTATACAAGCTGATGACAGCGTCAGCCTTCCATGCGTGGAGGCAGCGAGCACAACAGCATGCAACCGTTGACAAGTGGGTGAACAACCACCAGCGCGAGGTGCTGAAGACCGTGTGGCGAACGTGGACGCAGCTAGCACAAGAGAAAGAACGCCTCCATCAACTGAATCGAACCGCGCGGCGCTTCAATTACCACCGTACACTACAGAAGGCTTTCACAAACTTGAAGATGCTGCCCCCACAGCGTCGCGAAGCGAGCCGGCGTGCTGATGAACTGGTGTTGAAACGGCGCGTCAATCATCAGCGGCGAGTCTTCGAGCACTGGCGTAAGTGGCTGCGAAGTCGACAGCGACGAAGCGACCTGTCTGAACAAGCTGCTCGATGCTACACCACCAGAGTGGTGAAGCTCGTCTTGAGTGAATGGAAGCGTGGTGTACTGACGTCCAAGAAGAACGCGCAAGCTGCAGAAGCCCGCATAATCAAACGTGGACGTCGTCTACTGCAGACTGTCATCGACCAATGGAGATCCCACGCAACAAGAGAGAGTGAACGGAGCCACGATCTTGCCATCAAGCTCGAGGCGCACTTGGCCAAGCGAGCGTTGGTAGTGAAGCGGCATTGTTTCCAGACGCTTCATGAATGTAGCCGTCGGAAGATCAGCCGCCGGCTTGTGCTCGCTCAGGCACGAGGTCAGTACCAGACGCAGTTGATGCGGGGTGTGCTCGATCAGTGGTCGACGGCCGTAACGCGACTCAAGTGGGAGCATATATTCAAGATGAGGGCGCTGCATTTCCATCGAGCCAAGGTCCAGCGGGTCTCTTTCGCGATGTGGAAGACCAAGGCCTCGAGCTTGAGAAGCGACCGAGCGAAGACCATAGCAGCTCTGCACCACTGGAAGAGAGCCCGTGAAAAACAAGCGTTGGACGCATGGAAGCGATATGTGATGGCCAAGAACGAACACCGGGAACGCATGCATGCGGCGCTGGAGTATCGCCACCGTGCGCACGTACGAGACGGTCTGGCCCATTGGATGGCTGGCGCTGCGTACCTCGCGGAGCAACGAACGAAGCGAACGATCGCGAACCAAGCTACACACAGAGAGCGTGTCTGGCGCCGCGTCCGAGTCATTGCAACCCATTGGCGCTTCATCACGGCGAAGAGAAGACAACGACAGTCGGCGGGTACCGACCGGACAGCTCGGATTCAACGGCGTGACGCTCTTCCCTTCGACGGTACGCTTGATCTCCGGCCTCACCGTCTTCAACATGTCCAGCGTGCCCCTGCGACGACTCAGGTACCGCGCACATCCACGTCACCTAGGTCGCAGCTGTCCGAGTTCGTGATGCTTCCCCGAAATCGCCCGAGACCCAGGAAGCCGATCGAACTGATCATCGAGAGTGATCATGTGGAGAGTGGCCAGACTGAGAACCCGGTGACGTGTGAAGAGGACACGCTGCGGAGCTTGAACCTGCGGTACGGATTCCAGTTCCCACTCACAGGAGCGGAGCCTGTTCTGACGAAGCAAGCAATGTCGGCAGCCTCACCAGCCGAGGCGCCTTGGGTCAGTGAGTGGTCCGTGGATGAGCTCGAACAGCGGCTTTTGAGTTGGCAGGATCGTCGTCAGAAACTGAAGCAACTCCAGCAGGCGCTGGCTGATTTCCGTGCGCTGTTGCGGGAGGCGACCGACCAAGGGTGCGTAAAAAACGCGTGACTTTTGATTGTACCGGTATGCTGATCACCTGACGTGGCTTGATTCTTGGTGGCAGGAACCTCCGTATCCACGAACGCGACCAGATGAAGGCCCGGCTGGAGTCAATGGAGCAGCAGGAAGCCATCTCGCGCAAGCGATGGGAAGCCTTTCGACCGGAGATTGAGAGGATCGCCCGACGGATCAAGGCCGTGCGATCCGCCGCCACGCCTGCGTGACACTCACGGTCGTAGTAGTTCGCCGTACGCGTCAACGATTCGTCGGGTGTGTTCGAAAGCGTGCTCGAAATCAGCGTCCTCGAGTCCGTACTGCTTGTACCAGTGCGTGTACGCATTCGCTGCGAACTGACGCGAGCCGCGATCAAGAAAGTGGTTGATGCTCTCCAGCGCATGCCCGTGGTTCAGCCCAACGGTCATAGAGTGTCCGCCTCCAAATACCGAGAACGGGGCGTACGACGAGTGCTTCACGTTGATGCTGTTGCCCAGGTGGAACCGAGGAAGGCTGGAAGAGAGGCTATTGGCGAGGGAGGTTCCAACTACTGTGCTACCACTGCTGGTGTGGTTGTATCGTGCAACGGCGACACCTCCAAGCGCGCGGCTTGAGCTCGTCCATCGAGGGAACGACTGCGTGGTGTACTTAGCGAGGCGCAGCATGAAGCCATCCGCATTGTCCGAGGCTGTGCTACTCTTTGGAACCGCGTGGAAGATTGGAACGATCTCGTTACTGGTGGTTCTCTTTCCTCGGAAGGCGGGTTCACGGAGCACTCCAGTCCGCACGTCGATGAACTTGGCAGTAGGTAGCGGCGAGCAGTCGTGGACGATGCTTGCAAGATCAAATGGTTTCGCGATCATCGCTCCCCTGTGATGGGGCCCCACGATAGGGAACAGCAGTCCAGCCACGTCAGTCGCTGCCAGCGCGTTCATCTCCTTCAGCGTCGTCCGCGACTCGTCCTCACGTGGTGACGCAGTACCAGTGGATGCGACCAGCGACTTCCAATACGCCGCGGCGCGAAGAAGCTCGTCGTTCTCCGTGTAGATGACGAGGTCGGTGTGCTCCTGAAGGTGCTGCAGCGTGAACAGCGAGTTGTAGTTTTGCAACGGCGTATCGCCGGAGCGAATCGATGGTGCCACGGACACAGCAGCCAGGTAACTTTGCGGGTACGTGTCTCGAATCGACTCCAGCAGTCGGCAGCCCAGCCCAGACCCGGTGCCTCCACCGAGCGAATGCATCAGCACTGTGCCTCGGTACACATCCAGTTCTTCCATCTCCTGCCGCAGCGACTCCATCACGAGCTCCACCAGCTCTCGTTTATCTCCAGTGTGATCTACCGGTGCGGTCGTAAGCAGCTTGCGCTTTGCGCGATCGCTGCTCGCAATCGTCGCGAGTGGCGCCGTGTTGGGGCCCGTGGACCGGAGTACATTGCGCTGGTGGGTCTGTAAATTGTACCCCATGGCCCAGTTATTACCGCGTCCTGACTGCTCGAAATGGATATGCGCCGGCTCGAATCGCCATCGATCGTTTACGTGAGTGCGAGTGATGGCGCGGATGACCTTGGGCTCGGTGTCGACGACGATGCAGCGAGCGCGGCGGCTCGTGGCGTGGAAAAAGAAGTCCGAGTACAGCGCTGGCAGCGCGCTCTGCGGGGGCGACGGCTTGGAATTCTTCTTGCGCGACGTTGCAGCATCGATCTGCTTCTGGTCAGTCGGCCGCGCGTCAGCAGTGAGGCGCCAGAACGCCTCGCCAAGCTGGTTCCCGCATTGCCCGACTTGCACCACGATACTCATTCACGTGGTGTGAATTTGCTGAGCTCTTCGAAACGTCAAATTGTGCCACCGCGGCACTATTCTTCTAGTCTAGTTAGCATAACGTTAGCTTTGGAATGGTTTGGTGTAGCCATTTGGCGGCAGTTGCTGGCAAGAGCGATGCCGCTGATCCCCATGAGCCTCTCATTGAGAGGCTAAGTGATCAGCGTCAACCACTCCCCTTCGCCACCAATCGTTCTACGAGTCGTAGGCTTTGCCTACTGTCCGCACGTAGCACACCAAGAGAGGGAGGTGCTAATTTTAGCGACAGCAACTTGGGAGGAGAGGAGAGCAGGTGTGTGGCACCACCCACCCATCAGCATGAAACGACGCCGACGGCATTTGATTATTGAAGATACAACCTCTGTGACACTGTGCTGACGAGGAGAGTTACTCTTCGGACCTCTGCTGCTGCGTTAATTATAGCCCAAGCCACACAAAAATGCTCGTAAGATCAGAAGCATTCTAGGACCTGGTGCGTGCTGCTCGTCGCTCCGAGCACATGTCGCCAAAGAAAGACTGCCTGCGCGCTTGCCCGGTCTGATGAACCTCGAAGCGTTCTGCTGCACCCAGATCAGTCGCACGTGAGTCACAAAGAGCAAGTTTGCGTCCACTCTACTGGCGTGATCGATTGTCTCTTACCAGCCGAGTATCGAAATGGAGTATGGCGACGCGGCGCCAGTCGTCCCGCTCCACCATAGCGAGCCAGACACGAGCAAGAGCGATGACGACTCACCAGAGAAGGATATCATCCAAGCCATCAAGAATGACGAAGACCCCACACTAGAGGCGCACGAGCTGGCCAGGCTGCGAGAGCAGGATGCCCTGGCCGTCGCACGAGCAAAGGCTGTAGCGGACGATGAGCAGGAGGATGAACCTCAGCCCACACAGGAAGAAGCGACGGAGCCCACACCGGACAGATCGCAATCCCCTTTCAAGCATCAGCTCCTAGGAACCAGCGGCGACGAGATCGGCCCACGCAATGAACTCGACGCGATGCTAGCCGAAGCAGCAGGCAAGACCAGTGCAGCGCAGGAGGCTGTGCAGTACGAGCCCTTGCGAGGCCAGTGGCACTTCGGCCAGGCGGTGCTGGGGCGGTACAAGAAGACGCCATATTTTTACTCGGGCAACATCGCCACCTACTTGGGTGCAGGTCTGTTCATGATCGTATTCGACGATGGTTCACTCAACTACCGCGTCAAGCGCGAGGACATTGTGATTCGCCCACAGTCGTCACTACCTTCATCATCCTTCAACGATGACGAGGACGACGATGGAGAGGAGGATGGAAGCCATCAACGCGGCGAGAGTAAAACCTCCGAGCAGCAACAGCAACAGCGTGTGACGTGGTACCGAACCGATGTGTTCCTCAGTGACAAGCCAGTGATGGTGGACTTCTCCGTCTCGCCACCACGTCAAAACAGTTTGGGTCGTGTCGGCTACGAGGTGCCTGAGGATGCGTGGCTCGACGTCAAGCATCTCGAGTGCGGCGTCGCGTATGAGGATGATTCAACGCAGGTCAGCGACTCGGACGACTCCAGTGAAGAAGACATGACCATGACCCCATGGCAGCAGATGACGCAGACCTTCGGCATGGGCGGTGGCGGCAATGGCCATCGCCACCCTCGACAGCGAGCATCCATGCGGCGCTCCAGTATCTCGTCGCTCTCTCAGATCGACCGCTTGTCCATGACTGGCAAGAGCATGAACCAGATCCTACCGTCGCCCAAGAGTATCAAGCAGACCATCCAGGACTACCTGGCCAAGAAGACCAAAAAGGTGCAGCCATCCACGGTGAGCACGGACCCTGTGAGCGAGGTGATCCACAAGATGGAGCTGCGGCGTGAGCAGCTCATGAATGGTGACGGTGGAATTGCTCCTACTAGGGCAGTGGGCTTGACTCGTCGCGAGAGCTACAACGACGCCTCACAAACGTTGACGTTGCGAAGACAGCGCTCGCGATCGTCGACGAGCAGCTTCATGTCAGGCCCAATGATGAGCAACGGCAGTGGTGGTCGAGAGCGCAGTGTTTCGACGGTGTCATTCACCGTCACAACGATCGGTTCTCCTGTTAGCAACCCCTCTAGCCTAGCGACCACCGTAGTAGGAAGTGACGCACCGTCCATCTCACGAAGCCCGCCAGGTTCCAGCCAGCGTGTCGTCTTCCAGCGCGAGAGCAACGGTGTGCGAGCCTATGGCACCGTCATGGCTTGCCTGCCAAATGGTGACTACGAGGTGGTCACTGAGAACGACCAGACCATCGTCGTGCAGGTGTACCCGGCCAAAGACCTAGACTTTCTCCCATCCATAACGGAGCTAGACGCCCAGATCCAGGACCTACAGAGTCAGCAGGTCAAGCTCTATGCTGGTCGCAAAGTGCAAGTCAATCTGTACCCGGGGACACGCTTCAGCGGTCCGGGCGTGATCACGTTAGTGGATGATAATAGCCACGTACCCCACGACCACGCGCTGCAGGCCGCAGCATCAGGCAGGATGTACCAGGTACTCTTACAGAACCGGATTCGCTTGATCAATGTGCCTCAAGACAAGATCGTTCCACTCAAAGAGAAGAAGAAGGAGCCGCCACGGATCACTGAGGACCAGTACTTGATCTGCCAGGGCAAGACCAAAGTGAGCATCGGCGACCAAGTCTTTGTCAAGTGCGAGGGCGAGTTCGAAGGCCAGATGGACGAGAAGCTGGGTGTGCTCAACGGTGTGTATTCGAACAAGACGGCGGCGATCGACTTTGCCGATGGCTCGACGGGCTACGAGATCTCACCGGCGCTGATCAGCAAGCGCAAGCGCGTCTCGCAGAGCGGCGACATGGAGCTGCTCTCGCTCAAGAACGCCGTGCTGATGCAGGCCGCCGCACGCCACGACACATTCCAAGTGGACGTCGGGTACCAGGTCAAAGCGGACCACCCACGTCGTGCATCGGTGGAGAGCTGTGTCGTGATCCGCAAGCACTCGAGCTCGGCGTGCGACGTGCGCTTCGCCGACGGCACCATCTCGTTCGGTGTGTTCCCGTCACAGATGATCATCGACACCCACGCGATCGACAGCGGCCGGGACAAGCCGTCGCTGTACTACCAGGCGAGCGTGGGTGAGGCCATCTTGGCGTGGAGCTCGCGGTTCATGCGGTACTGCTCGGCCAAGGTCGTGGCCAGGAGGAGCGACGGCATGTACGCAATCGTGTTCGATTACGGCGAGTCGAAAGACCAGGTCCCTGCCGAACGTATCGCCAGCATCGACGACCCGGACGCGCTCTCGCCCACGCAAAAGCTGACCAACTACACGTTCGACACGATCGGCTTTGAGATTCAGCCCGTGGTGTTCTCGGTGGGCGAGGCCGTGCTGGCGCGTGTCCACGGCAGCACGAGGTACTACAACGGCTGGGTCGAGTCGGTGCGTGACACGAACCGCACGTGTGCCGTGGTCTTTGACTCGTCCGAGCGCGACGACGCCGTTACGTTCTCAGCCATGTTCTCCGTGGATGCACGCAATCGATTCCGGTCGCTGGGCCAGCCGACGTGCTCCGGATCGTCGTCTGGTACTGGCACGCGCGTGGATGACAACGCGTCGGATGTGTCTGGGGCCTCGCCCGCCAAGAACCGACGACGGCACAGCGCCAACTCCGTGGGCAGCATGATCATGTCGGTGGCGGGTAGTATTCTCCAGGCCAGGAGGCGGACCGAGCGCATGGAGCGACGAGCGTCCAATCTGGTCACGGAGGTCGGTGCACGCAAACTGCGGTCTGTGGAGGACAACGCACCACCGCACTGATTAGCTAGTACAGACAGAGGCATAGGCATCTTGTTGATGGACAGATTCGGGGGTATTCATTCTATGGTACAGAGATCGTCGTGGTGGCTCCTCCAAGCCTAGGCCTTGGAGATGATCATGACGAGGACGAGCAGCAGCACGAGCCCGAGGCCACCGAACACGATCATCTTGAACTTGGAGCAGACGCAGTAGGATTTCCGCTTGTCGGCCGCCTGCACTTCATGCAGCGCCTTGTGGGCGTTGTCTTTGACCTCTTCGACGTTTTGGTCGATCTCCACTACCGAGAAATCCATTCGGTTAGGTGCTGGAGCACTGTATCGATGCAATAGGAAGCAGGTAACTCACGGATGACTTCGCCTTGGTCTTGGACGAGCCCGTCGATCTCTCGGAACGCAGCGTTCACTTCGCGTAGCTGGTGGTTGATGTGGATAATATCCTCTTCACGCCGTGCAAGATCTGACGAACCCCACCAGCACATCAGCATTACTACAAACAATCCCACCAAGCGAAGCGAGCTCCCTACGCACCATCTTCGTCGTATCGGATGATGTTGGCTTGCGCGTAGAGCTGGTCTTCGTTATAGTTGTTGAGGTCGAACGCAGGACCACCGCCGCCGTTGTTGCCATAGTTGTCATTGTAGCCACCGCCACCACTGCCACCACCACCACTTCCATTCCGGCGTCCGCCACTGGCCTTGCGTCCGCCACTGGCCTTTCGGTCGCCCTTGTTTCGAGGCACATCGTCGTGGTTGAACGATTGCGACGAGCGGCGGATGTGTTCGATGCTCTGGCGCTCCGAGGTCATGAGTTTGTGGCACGTGTCTTCAAACTGTTTGACCTGGGCCTTGAAGTCGTTCGAGAGTTTGGCCACCTGCGTCTTGCGCGTGCGCACCTGTGGTCCTTGGCACGCCTTGCTGATTTCCAGCAGGCGCTTGTTGATCTTGGACACGATCTTGTTGCCCTTCTCGGCCAGGTCCTTGAGCGCCTCGTGGTTGGCGCGCGAGTCCTGCGGCGTGCCGAACAGCGACATCTTTTGCGCCATCGAGCGCGTGAGCTGGTTGAAGCTCGAGATGCCCTTAGAGGTCTCCTGCGCGAGCTTGGCATAGCGCTCGTCAGAGACACCGCGCGGCGAGTCGGCACTCATGTAGCGATCCCCCATCAAGTCAATGCTCGGTGGCGATGAGTTATGTGGTGGCTGCCCGCGATGCAATACGGAAATGCAGCACACGCAGTCAGGAAGAGGAAAGGAGGAGGATAGCAACGACAGACACGTAGGTACAGTCGGTCAAGCACGTGTGCAGATGGAGACGTGACTCAGGCGGTGGCAATCGCGATCGCGATGGGAGCTGCCCAGCGCGGCAGCTAGCTCCCCAGCACATGAGCTGATGGTGAGTTATCACATACCTGAGGTATCTGATCATTGCTGAACAGAAAAGGCCCACGGGACCCGTGGGACGGGTTGGAAATTGCAACTGGCTTTTGGGAGCATTTTTTTACGTTCAGACGACACGCACATTGCCACCGTGTTTTGATACTTGTACTTCGTGCAACATTGCCGGTGGCGGAAATGAGGAAAAACCCAGAGTCTGGAACGTTCGGTGTCGTAAGGTTTTTCGAAACGGCTGCCTGGGGTTTCTTTTCTTTCTTGCTTTTTTCGTCGTGGGTTGTTTTGTGGCGTTGGATTATTGGCTTGGCTCTTTGTGTGTGAGTGTGTTGCTTCGCTCCCCTCCTCCCTCCCCTACTTCCCCTCTTCTTTTCCCTTCGCAGTTCCCCCTTTGCGGAGAAACCCACATAAACAACTGAAGACCCCGTCGGCGAAATGGCGTTAAAGCGAATCAACAAGGAGCTGCAGGACCTCGGACGCGACCCACCAGCCAATTGCAGCGCTGGCCCCGTTGGTGATGACCTCTTCCACTGGCAGGCGACTATCATGGGTCCGGAGGATAGCCCGTACGCCGGCGGTGTGTTCTTCTTGAACATCTACTTCCCAGCGGACTACCCTTTCAAGCCACCAAAGGTTAACTTCACCACGCGCATCTACCACTGCAACATCAACGCGAACGGCGGCATCTGCTTAGATATCCTCAAGGACCAGTGGAGCCCGGCGCTGACGATCTCGAAGGTGTTGCTCTCGATCTGCTCGCTGCTGACCGACGCCAACCCAGACGATCCGCTTGTGCCGGAGATTGCGCAGGTGTACAGAACAGACCGTACCCGCCACGATGCCACCGCGCGTGAGTGGACGGCCAAGTACGCGACTTAGACCTACCTCCCTGCCTGCTCAGTGCAGTGTGTGTGTGCGCGCGCGCGCCGAAAGTGGGTGTCGGTGAAAGGAAGGTGCTCTCTGTGTCGGCTCGCGTTGCGTCACGCAGCTTTCTATCGTCTCCACCTGTCTCCGAGCGGCGAAGATCGACAGGAAACGCCAGAAACAACGTAGTAGTAGATGCATTTTCGCTGACCCAGAAATCTACGGCAGCTTCTCCCCCTTTATTTCTTTTCTCTCCCCCCCCCTCCAGCTTCGATTGATGGTTTGCGATCCTCATTGTCGTTACACGGCGACGAAGGAGATTGCACACCATTCTTCGTGCATGTCCTTCAGCTTGAACACTACAATATCGTCGACCCACGAATGGTGGCTCCATAAAACCACGCCACAACATCGTAGCATCGATCTTTGTCTTCCCCATCTCAACAGCCCCAATTGCACGCCAAGGCGTCCCATTGGCGTTTGATTGGGTGCAATCAAACGTCTTTTTAGTGACGCGACACTTGCCTCCCGCGCGAAATGATCGCGACGACGATGGTTTCTGGCGCCGCGCAAGTGGGGACCAACCAATGCCAATGGTGCGGTGAGAAGCCGTGGCAATTTAGCTGTGCGTCCTGCGATCCTCGGACGTTGCAGCACGTCTGCATTGATTGCGCGGATCGCTGGCATTCTCGCGGCGCAAGCAAGACCCACCCTCTGAAAAACCGACAAGGCATCCAGCAACCGTACTCGGCGTGGCTTCTCGCGCACAACACTACGCAGAATGGCAATGAGACACTAGGCGAGTCGCTCGTCAGTAGTCAATCTAGTCCAGTAGCCACATCCAGTGAGCATGCTGTTGGTGGGGAGAGCTCCTTGGCAGCAGCGACTCAAGCACAACCACCCAATGCAGCGTCGCCAGCGCCAGCAACAGAGACGAACGCCGAAGCATCAACGAATGCAAATTCAGGCAAAATTGTTGGAGAGACGGAAGACGTCGAATTCGGAGTGCCTGACGAGCCAGAGCACCCAGTGACGGAGGAAGTACCGATCGATATCCCTGCCCAATTAACTGAGGAGATGCAGCTCGACCTGGAAGACGTGCTCGATCGATTGCCGTCGCAAGAGGGTGCGATTCTGGATGCTCTCGCTGACCACACGCATGCAGCCATCTGCGTGGAGGACGCGGTCATGTGTGAGAAGCACACGCAGTGCCAGGAGCAGTACTGCCAGCAGACGATGGCGCACTACCGCCATGTCAAAGACCGCAAAGTGTGCTCGGCCACCTCGTGCGAGGCGATCGCGATGTACCTGACGCACATGGAGTTTTGCCAGCGCGACGAGTGCGCGTTCTGCGTGCGGAGTACGTGGTTGTTGTTATTGATACTGGAGGAGATAGACCTGCTGTGCGCATGCTGACAGGGAGTTGCTGTCTGTGTCGCAGTCAAGCAGCGACGGTTGTTTGGCAAGAAGCACGGGATCAACTATCTCATCCAGAACCAACGACGAGCTATTGCAGAGCTCAACCGCGCTACGGACCAAGCAGCGATTCGCTTTGCCCATGAACAGATCGCCGCACTGGAACGCAAGCTGAGGGCAGCGAGTGAAGCCGTGGAGAAGCTGAATCGACTGGTCGTCACCGAGCGGCTACCGACGTTCAACTTTCCTCGGTTCTCGTGGCATGTGGCCAAAGAGCCGATCATCAAGGTATGTACCAGAGGTGCGATCGGAAACAACTGCGATGCTCATAGCCTGTGTGTACTCGACACGCAGCGTGAACCTGGGCTCGGGCGAGAAGAGGAGGAAGACGGAGAGATCTCTGAGCCTGCAACACAGGTCGCAGTGACGGAGTCTCGTGACAATGGAACCGTAGATGGTGGTCCACACATCGGAGGTGGGGTGGGTGGGTGAAAAAGCACTCGTGTCCTCCATGCCACGAGTCAATCTCACAAATTGTGCACACGTAGGACGAGACGAAGAAGAGGACGCAGCAAATGTGGTGGACGAAATCGTCGACTTGGTCACAAAGAAGAACAGCGGAGACGTAGCCGCCAGGGCCAAGCTGGAAGAGTCGGTCCAGCTCGCCTTCCGCATCGTGGACGCGTCATTTTGCTCGCACACCAAGGCATCCCGGTGTCTGCTCAACTGCCAAAACATTTTGGTCCACTTGCAGCACCATGTCGACCTCAAAGTATGCAAAAGCGCGCTGTGTGATACGGTGGAGCAGCATTTCTCCCACGTGTCTGCGTGTCAAAGCGCTGGGAACGAACGTGACTGCGAGTACTGTTTACGAGGTGAGTGGTGTGTGTTGATTTGTGTGTGGTGCGTTGGTGATCTAATGCGCTCTGTAGTCTCCGAGCGTGAGTTTGCCCGTGCCGTCGAAGTGATGGAGGCGGAGCGAGTGGAAACCGAGCTCAAGCTTCAGCGTCTGATCACAAGCATCACCGACTCACTCTCGAACGACCCGCACGATGAACGCGAAGACAACGTGATGCAACTGGACGACGAGCTGCAGCAGGCCGAGGACTACAAGAAGGCACTGATCGCCAAGATCGACGGTGCGAGCTTGAATCTGGTCAAGGCTCGGCGCCGAATGAAGCGTCACCCCGCCAACCCACCTTCCAGCTTCATCATGGGGCTGCCGCTGCATTTCATCAAGCAAGGCGTCAGTGCGAGTCCACAGAAGAAGCGATCGCGCAAGTGACACAAATACACAAAATATAATACCCATATTTTCATCACAAAATTTCACCAAAAGAACTATATAGTAAGTGCGCATCAGTACACGTATGCGAACCTAGTGCGCCGGTTGTCTGGTTGACTGCCCAGTTGAAGGCAACGAAGGAGGGGGGAGTCATCATCCTCGGTCCACGCCGTTCCACCGCTGATCCTCCTCTACGCCCCGGGTCGCGACGCTCGATTCAGCCCCCTCATGAGTGACCGCGCCATACGCTCGTCGGCGCGTCCGACCTCCAACAGCCGCGATAGTACGAACAAACGCAACGGCGGAGCCAGCCCGCGAACCGAGTCTGCGGCATCGACCGCAAACCCCATGGCGCTGGCCGAGCCGGGAATGCTGCGCAGCGTGTCTGGCGGCACTTCCCATGCGTCGGCGTCGGCGTCAGCGCCAGCCACACGCCCGCGCTCGGCCACGCGAAGCATGAGTTCCTTGCAGGCGCCCATCGGGAATTGCCGCACACAGGTGACGGCGATGAAATCCTCCTCCTCCTCAACATCATCATCTTCTGCTTCTTCTTCAGCCAGCGGCAAGATCATCAACGATGCGGTGGACAAGAATGCCGAAGACGGCGACGCCACCAACAAACCAGGGAAACTGTACATGCTGTACACGCACGATGAGCTCGTGCAGAACATGCCGCAGGCATCATCGTCGTCCTCCACTGCGGCGTCCTCTCGCTCGACCACGACCACGAGCGCGAGCCCAAGCAACGAGAAGTCGGCGCTGTCGTCCTCCGGCTTCTTCTCCGCGTCCAGATACTGTACGTAGACCCCCTATACCACTTCGACGCTAGTGCCTCATCTAGTTGTGTGTACCTACCTAGCCACAATGCTCGAGTCGGATCCTCCGCTGCCCCCGGACAGCACGATCTCGGCCGAAGAAGTGATCCGCGAGAGCCTTGCGAGTTCGCGCGGCACGTCGGAGAGCTCGGACCAAGACGATCTGCGGTCGTCCCGGTTCTCCGACCTGTTGAGTGGATCATTTTCACACCGAGGCACCTTCCGACGCAGTACCATATCAGAACAAATGCTGCGTGAGTCGGAACACTTTGAGCCGGAGCGTGAGCTGTCGATGCGAGAAATGTCCGAGGTGCTCGGCGTCAACGGCACGGCGGTGCATGTCAAGCCCATGCCGATGACAAGTATTAAAGAAGAAGAGCAAGAAGTCAAGATGGAAGCGGCTCGGTCTCGATGGGCACAGCATGTCAAGTTACGCGCGAGGAATTTCCTGTTCAATGGAATGGGAGGCGTAGGCGCGAAGGCGTCTGTCACCCCAACGCCGCAGGCGAGCCTCCAGAATGGCGTGTCAGCAGCCACGCGAGAATGGGCCAAGCAGCAGAAGGCAATCCTGGCGCTGCAGCAATCGAACGACAACCTGCCACCGATGATCAACACCGTCCTGGGGGTGGCACCCGGAGCAGCCAAGCTGCAGAAGTGGAATCGGTGGATGCACGAGTATTTCAACGTGCACGCCGCGGCAGCCACCGACCACGACCCGAAGAGCCTGATATCATTGGAGGAAGTCGTGAGCAACCCTCGCATGATGCGGTACTACGCGGCGTGGCTGCAAGACGCGACGAATCAGAGCAAGCTCTTCTTTCTGTGCTCTTTCGAAGAATACCGGCAGTTCTGGTGCACGCTGCGGGCAAACTACAAGGCCAGCGCCAAGCAATCCTCCAGTGGAAGTATCCTGTATACAAAAGACGACATTCTGCTACTACGCACGTACGGAGTCAAGATCGCGACCAAGTACTTGGCCAAGGGCGCCCAGTTCCACATCGCTTCGGATCTCGTTGACTCAGAGATGCTGCACAAGATCAAAAGAGACATCGCTACGGGAGGCGAAGATGCTCTGCGAACCTTCGACTCGTTGGTGATTCAAGTCAAGCGAGCGCTGATGGCCCGCTTCCCCGAGTTCCGCAAGACGGAGCTGTACGAAGAAATGCAGAAATCGGTGGAGCGAGAAGTGGTCAACCTCGAAGATATCCTGATGAACCAACGTTTCGCCAATTTCTTCCTGGTGTTCCTATTCCCGCACAATTACCACCGGGAGATCGCGTTCTGGCTGGACGTCGAGTACGAGTTCAAGCCAGTCTTCCGTGCATATGCAACTGTTCTCAAGACCCAGGGTCGAAGGAAGGAGGCGAAAGAACTCGCGTCGCGTCAGTGCAAGAAGATGATTCGGTACATTTGCGAAAAATACTACCCTGGAGACGAAGAGATGCAAAAGCTGGACAAGTCGGTGTCGGGAGCCTTTTCACGCCTGCAGCAAGAGCAAGACGCGATCTTCACCAAGTTCAACTTGATCCACGTCGAGCTGTACCATCGGTTCCTCATGAGCCGAGCGTACACGGAGTTTGCGCTCTATCCGAACGGGCCAGAGGAAGAAGAGTCGATGGATGACTGGCGCAGGCTATCGGGCCTCATGTTGAGTTATGGCCTGCGTGTCCATCATTGGCCAGAGGAAGCTTCGCGCGAGGCGCTTCGGAAGAGGTCGCTGGAAGTATTGGAGACTGCGCGCGGATTTGAAGCGATTTGTGGCGTCTTGTCCTTCGATGCGGTGTGCGACACTGATCAAGCTGCCGCCGGAACTGCCGCGCTGAAGGTATTACAGTCGCCGCTCCTGCACGACCCGAATCCGATCGGAATCGACCGATCGATTGAAAGCTTCATCCTGCCGTGGTGCTCGGACCTGGAAAACATCGTTGTTCACGCGTCGACGTGTCCACCGCCGCTGGCATTCAATTTCAAAATGGGGGATAGCGCGTCCTCCAATGAGCTCTACGCGGCGTGTGTCGTGATGTACAAGCCTGCGCCGCCGTTGCCGCCGTCATTTTTCGAGAAAGTCCGAATCGACACCAACATCGGCGGTGGGTTGCGGTGGGTCCCATACGGCATGTGTGTTCTATCCAAGTTCGCGTTGGTGGATTTGCTGCGTGAGCGTCTCGCTGAGGGCTACGAGTTTCTAATCGAAGTCGAGTCGATCGCAGCGCGTCAAAAAGCAAGCGGTGCCAAACCTTCAACACCTGTCGTGGCGTCAGCCACAGGTGGTGAAGCGTTCCAGTTGGACAAGAAGGTGTTGTCGAAGCTCTCACGCTCCGTTTCGCTCGGTGAGCCAGCCGCAGCAACGCCATCATCATCATCATCGGCAGCTGCGGTACCTGCCACGCTCCCTCGCCTGGATCATTCCATCCGGTTCTTGTTTGACACGCTGGACGTTGCCACTGTAGTGCAAGTGTTCGCTGCTGTTCTCCTCGAGAGCCGTGTGCTGTTCGCGTCGAGTCATTTGTCGGTGCTCATGCGTGTGTGCGAAGCGATTCGAGCATTGATGTTCCCGTTGCTGTGGCCACACGTGTACCTCCCCGTTCTGCCACGCCGTATGCTCCAGTATCTCGACTGCCCAACGCCATTCATCTTCGGCGTGACGAAGGACTCACTGGAAGAAGCGACGCGTACCGATCTGATCAGCGCTGATGTCATCATCGTGGACCTGGACAAAGGCTCCATCGTGCAAGGAGATACATCCCACTGCGCACTGCCTCCATCGACTCTGTACTCGCTTCGAGATGGCATCTACGAGGCACTCAAGCCCAACGTCAGCCGAAGCGACCACGTATTTGCACATCGCTTCCCGACCCATCCGCATGCGTTCCCAGGTATGGCAGTACGACGGCTATTCTACCAGGCAGTGCTCAAGTTGATCGGTGAGTTCGGTTACCATCGATACACGTGGACAGACGAGTTCTCCAAGAAGAAGACAGTATTCTTCGATGAGGCGAGTTACCTCGCGGCCTCCACAACCGAGTCGCGCGAGTTCCGGACGTTATTTGCCGCGACGCAAGCTTTCAGTGAGTACGTCGTGTCGTTCAACGGATTTGAGGACGCGAACGGCACCAGTCCGACGGAGTCTGCTTCCAAGAAGCCCGATACCGAGCGCAGCGAATAAGGGTCGATGATCCTGTCGGCTGTGAAGATCACGACCGGCGAGCTGTCCACGCGGTTGAAACCAAGCAAGCAGCGAGCAACGCGCATGAGAGCAAGGCAGTCTTTCGATGTAACCGTGGCGGATCGTCACTGCCTCCCTGCGTCGGCTCAGACACGCTCTCCAAGCTATCAGATCGTGACATGCCGATGGCTCCAAGACGCTTCTTTCCAAGTGAAGTGCGTGCCGTCGCAAGCATCGGTTGCTGCACGTGGTCTTGATGAAGGAAATGACCGCCCAACCGCGTCTTCTGACGCATCCGCTCGATCTCCTGCTCGATGATGCGGTAGAGCATCCCAGCGACTGCTTTGCCACTGTGCTTGATCATCGGCGCCTTGTCCCACTCCGTCTTCATCGTGAACTTGCCGTCTTCCACATCTTCGAATGTTTTGCCTTGAAGAATGATTGGTTGCTGGCGACGAAGCAGTTCCTCCGTGGGCAACAAGAGCGTCTCTCCTCGTGACAAGTACGACTCCATGACCTCCTGTGGCGGCGCGACGTTGTTGGCGATGACGTAGTCGATCGAGTTGCCACCCAAGTACTCGTTCAAGACGTTGATCGTATCGTCTAGCGTCATGCCGTCCGTCTGGCCGCACTGCGTTGCGACGTTGCTGATGTACACGGTAGCCCCAGCGCTTCTCCTGATCGCGTCGCGGATGCCAGGTACCAGCAGCGTCGAGATGATCGAAGTGTAGAAGCCGCCAGGGCTGATCACAATCAAGTCGGCATTCTCAATCGCGCGCACGGCGGGCAAGAACGCGTCGACGTCTTGCTTCTGGAGAAAGACACGCTTGATTGGCGGCTTGCGTTGCTGTACTCCATCAGCGTCGGGCTCCGTGAGTGGACTACGTACGTTCACTTCGGACACGACAACCGAGCCGTCCTCGAGTTCTGCACACAAGTCGGTGTTGTCGAGTGTCGCAGGGAGGACCGTGCCGTTGATGTTGAGGATATCCGAGACCGAGGTGACCGCCTTGTCAAAGCCGCCCTGGATTTCCGTGAGTGCTGCGAGCAACAAGTTCCCGAGACTGCAGCCTTCCATGTAGTTCTCTTTGAACCGGTAGTTCATGAGCTTGTTCATGACTTCGTCTACGCATATGGTCACGAGCCGTGGAGTGAGAACCGACCAGATACCATCGATCAAGCACGAACGAGGTCGCGTACCCGAGTCCGACAATGCCACCAGGCAGTTGCGGATGTCCCCAGGCGGGAGAATGCCCAGGTACTTTCGCAGTGCACCCGAGTGGCGACCAGAATCAAACACGGTGACGATGGCCGTGAGATCTGCTGGGTAGTGGCGCAGCTCTTTGAGCAGCACGGCGAGCCCTGTGCCCCCGCCGAGCGCGACGATCTTGGGTTTGATGAGCTGCTGGTCAGCAAGTCTCACGACCGCCACGAGCTGGTCGATCGACGAGATCTACACAAGCAAGATATGTCAGACAGTACGTGGTCAGCCATAATGATAGGACAGAGAAGCACACAGTACCTGGTAGTCGGGCTGCTCGAGCTCCTCGATCGGCATCAGACTCGTGTACTTGCCGTGGAGCTGTTCACATAGTATAGAAACAATAGAGCGACTCGTATGTGAGATGGGTCCTAGGAATTCTCGTTGGTCTAGTACATACCATGCGCACGGTGACAAGTCCGACTTTGTTGGCGGCTTTGATTTCGTAAAACACTTTGCGCCCGACAAAGAGCATCGACGACGGCTGCAGCATGAAGCGGCGGCCGATCTCCTTCATCGCGTGGGCGAGCTGCGTGACCGTTGGATTGCTAGGCACAAACACGAGCTCCCCAAAGAACTCTTCCAGTCCAAGCGTTCGCAGCCTTTCGCGCTGCACGTCTTCCTTACCGACACACACCAGTCCGAGGAGGTACACGTGGACATCGCGCAGTGTATGCAGTGTCGCTCGCGCTTGCTCGAACGGCTTGATGGTTCGTGCCTCGGTGATCTGGCTTTCGTAGTAGGCGCTGATCACACGCTGCGCGCCTTCATGGCTCAGTTTCTCCTGCGCCACAAGGCTATCCACGAAGCGCGGGAAGCGCTTGCGGTAGCCGTACGCGTGGCGAAAGGCCTGCAGCGCCTCGTACGCAGCGACAGCGTTAGGGAACGCGAGCTCCCGGATGAGCTGGTGGATCGCACGCTCGATTGCAAAGTGCGCAAGCATGTTTGTGTGGTCGTAGAGCACGTCTTCGAGGATCATGATGATCGCGTCGATGCGCCGCGGATCCATATCCACGCGCTCGCCGCTGGGGAGACGGCAGCGCCGCGCGCGGCTGCCGTCATGAGGTGTAGCCATGACTTGTTCAGCAACTGATCCACTCGTTTGACGCAAGATTTGTCAACTCCAAGAAAAAAGCGTTTTTCTAAGAGGCAGACAAGAAATACCGGTATTATATCGGTATTTTGATGATGATGGTAAATTAGTGTGTTGAAGTTTTTGCTGTCAATACTTGTCAGTACCTCGATCAAACGAGCTCGCTGCACACGGACTTGAGTAGCCTCAGTTCACGGAGAGCAGCCTCGGCACTTGGTCACTCGTCACGATTCCGCGACATAAACGCACGCACAAAGTCGGTTCTTCCCCGAAAGTCGTCCCATGCGGGGATCACATCGCAGCTCTCCACGAGATACCCGACGGCCCACAGATCCACGGCCGTCGTGTGCTCTCCACCCTTGTTGAAGATATCTGGTGCATGCTCGCTCTTACTCAGGTGTCGTCCACTGGGGAACTGCTGTGGACTCGGTGCCGCATCAGAGAAGTCAATCAAGAACCATCCTACCTCTTCCCCTCGACGCATGGTCACGTTGGGCCAACAGACATCACGATGCATCCACGATAAACGATGCAGAGCCGCCAACGCCTTCAGTACCTTCTCGATGGCGATGAACAGCTCCATCAGTGTTTGCGGCTTCCGCTCATAGCCTCGAGGGGACAGCACGACGGAGTTCTCCGAGTGATTCACAGTCACGAGTGAGTCCGTATGTGGCACGCCGTTCGCCCTGATCACACCGTACACAAGCTCGAGGTGGTTGAGTGACGTGATATCGCCTGTCGGGAACCGCTTGATCACGGTGTGTGGATAGAGTTGCACGCTGACACGCCTCACAAGCGCGTACTGGTTTCGCGCTGAGTCTGGCCACAGTGTCTCGATCCCGCGGAACAAGCGTATGAGGTTGAGAAGCGCGAGCAGCAGTCGCAGGCGGTCGCTCTGCTTCGAGCAGTCGAAGGTTTGAAGCACAACTGACTCCACACTCTCTCCCTCGAGCAACACCAGAGCCAGAAGCGAGCATCGGCAGCCGGCCGTTGCGTATCCGAGAAGGTATGGAACCGAGCCATACTCCCAACCCAGTTTCTCGCTCAACTCTGCCTGTGGAATAGCGAGGTCTTGGTCACCACCTCGCTCTTCACCAAGAAAGACGCAGTACGAGCTCAGGTAGAACACAACGTTCGGTCGATCTGCGCGTTGTTGGTCGCGTGAGAAGCTCGCGTTCTCACCTTCGAATATGAGCTGGAGTGGTCGCTGGATCAAGCTGCCCCAGAACCCGATACAAGAGGTCTCATCCGACCTGGCCTGAACAGGCTCGAGGCATGAAAACACGATAGCCTCACACAGCCTTGGACACTTGCAGGCGAGTCGAGTTGGTACCGGGTGAACCGATCCGAGTCGATTGGCACTTTTACCGTCAGCTCCTCGTCCAAGTAAGCTCGCAGTGATATCACCGACGGAAGACGAGCTGGCGGGACAAAAGAGCCGCGGAATCGTACCAGCCAACTCGCAGTGAAGTCATACTGGGGTCTTGTTGGTGGTCTGCTGTGAGCGCGGTCGACTCTCGCTTTCTTTCGAGCTGGCAGCATGCCAAGGACACATTCATCTTCGCTACCATGTTGAAGGGATCTGACTGTGAACCTGTCACAGATAGTGTAGTACAATATTTTAATATTGTATTTCTTTTAAACATAACGATACTAGTATATTGCTCGCCCGCCTTTCAGTCGGGGGGTGGCGTAGTTTCAAAGAACGGTCGCATGATACGGCGAGCGAGGTCAATCTAATTCAGTATACCTGTTTGCCCGCGCCGAACTCGCTTCGCTCGGCCGGCGCGGGTTAGCACTTTTTTAAGATAAATAGATGGGCCAAGCTGTTAAAGTCTCCAACTTTCTAACTCTTTCAGACTTCAAGGAGGTGGTCGGAAAGGCCGTGCATTGCGGCCGATTCCACACTGTGGAATCCACAGTGCCCAAGGATGAGAATAGACAGAGGAAGATCTATACTAGTATTTACAGATAGCCCCAGAAGTATGTTGCGGCACCGAAGTTGCAGGATGCATTCAAGACGGTCTTTTCCGTCTCGGTTTGTGACCCCACCGTAGTTCTTTGAACTACGAACTTCAGATACAGTACGATAAAAACCGGTTTGATATCGGTTAAAAACCAGTTTCTTGATGTGGAGTGTTGGATTGAAGAGAGAAGTGAACGAAGCGAAGAAGGACCGAGCTTCTTCCAGCACCGCAGGTATTCAAGACATCAAGCTGCGATGGCCGAACGCCGAGTAAGCGCAGCGCAAGATGCGGTAATCAAAGTGCTCGTGCTGGGCGACGCCGCGACCGGAAAGACCAGTATCATCAAGCGGTGAGAAGAACACATCTTGGTGTTGAAGTGGGTGGAACTGATGCCATTGAATGTGAACCAAAGATACGTCCACGACGCATTCTCGGAGCACCACCGCACGACAATCGGCGTGGATTTTGCGCTCAAGGCCGTGACAGTGAACGGCACCACCGTGCGCCTGCAGCTGTGGGATATCGCCGGCCAGGAGCACTTTCGTGCACTGAACCGCGTGCGTACCTCTTCAAATCGAATTGATTGCTCTAATGGCAGACACGCTAATATGTGGGTGATTTGGTAGGTTTACTACAAGGATGCGCTTGGTGCATTGCTTGTGTATGATATCTCGCGCCCGGAGACGTTTGAGAGCGTGATCAAGGTAATTGACCACCACGGATGATGCATTGATTGGTGTCAGCAGTGACTCAGTTGCGATCATTTTGACCGTAGTGGAAGAAGGAAATCGACTCCAAGGTGACGAGCGCATAATTTGTCCCCACGATCCCATGTTTCTGCGTATGATGTGCTTCTTTTGACTGACTGTAGCATTTGGACTTGTGTGTAGGTTGAGCTTCCAAATAACAAGCCACTCCCTGTGATTCTCTGTGGCAACAAGGTAAGCCACAATCCTCGCAACGCGATGCGCATGTACCCATCCTATTGTTTTCGCGTAGTGCGATCTGTCGGGCGACGTGGATCGTGGCTTCCTCGACGCATTCTGCGAGACGAACGGCTTCTCTGGGTGGTTTGAGACCTCTGCGAAGGAGAACAAGAACATCGACGACGCTGGCAAGGCGCTTGTCGGCGCCATCCTCGAGCACCGCGACATCTTTGAACGCAAGGCGGACCCTCGTCGAGCCGACGCCATCCGACCATCGCACCAGGACGCCAACACCAACGCCAGCTCCAGTTGGTGCTGCAGCAGCTTCTAGTTCGCGGCTGTGTACATGATCACTGCTTGAACCTACGAGCATTGCGGATCATGAGAGCTACAGTACCGGTAACAGGATCAGCAGAAACGAAGTGATGCACCACTGCGTGTCATGGGTACCTTTGTCGTAACCGGCACTTCAACTGGGTTATAGCTGTCACTATTACGAGGGTTACTCTGGAAATTCCAGAACGACACGGGTCCACTATTCGAATCATAACATCCTGTATCAGTACATTTGGTTGGTTGGTTCCGTCAACTCTGTCGTTTCGAGCAGCTCCACGTGATTGACAAGAGCACTATTGGCTTGAAAACCATGCCATCCGCCGACGCCAGCGCCCAGGCCAAGCTCAAGCTCAATGAGCGCGAGCAGCTCGAGGTCGAAGCGCTCGAGGCCAAGATCAAAGAGACCACGCCAGCGCGTGGCTCGCAGCTCGCCGAGGCCGCGAACTTTGACGTGTTTCCACTGTCCCAGGCCACCATGATGGGCCTTGCAAAGTGCGGCTTCACCAAGCCCACACTGATCCAGACAGGCGCGCTGCCCCATGCGCTGGCTGGGCGCGACATCCTCGCCGCCGCCAAGACAGGCTCGGGCAAGACGCTGGCGTTCTTGATCCCATTATTGGAGAAACTCTTCCGTGCGCGGTGGGATGTCGAGGACGGCCTCGGCGCACTGGTCATCTCGCCCACGCGCGAGCTGGCGCTGCAGATCTTTGAGGTGCTGCGCAGCGTGGGCAAGGCGCACACCTTCTCTGCTGGCCTCGTGATCGGTGGCAAGAACTTTAAAGAAGAGCAGTACCGACTGATCCGCATGAACATCCTGGTATGTACCCCCGGTCGTCTGCTGCAGCACATGGAGCAGACGCCGCAGTTTGATGCGACCAACCTTCAACTGCTGGTGCTGGACGAGGCCGACCGCATCCTGGACATGGGTTTCCGTGACCAGCTCACGTCGATCGTATCGTACTTGCCAACCGAGCGCCAGACCATGCTCTTCTCCGCCACACAAACCAAGAGCGTCAAGGACCTGGCCAAGCTCAGTCTCCATGAACCCGAGTACATTGCTGTCCACGAAAAGTCGACGGTCGCGACGCCCGCGGGCCTGCAGCAGAGCTACGTCGTGTGTCCACTGGACCAGAAGATCGACGTGCTCCACGCGTTCATCAAGTCGCACCTCAAGGCCAAGACCATCGTGTTCTTGGCCACGTGTCGCCAGGTGCGGTACATCTACTCGCTCTTCTGCAAGCTGCAGCCGGGCGTGCCGCTCGTCGCGCTCCACGGCAAGTACAAACAGGGCAAGCGTGTCGAAGTCTACTACGAGTTCCTCAACAAGCCGGCGGCCGTGCTGTTCGCGACGGACATCGCTGCGCGTGGCCTGGACTTCCCACAGGTCGACTGGGTCGTGCAGCTCGACTGCCCCGAGGACACGGCCAACTACATCCACCGCGTGGGCCGAACGGCACGGTACAACAAGCAGGGCAAGGCACTGATGACGCTACTGCCATCCGAGGCGGTCGCGATGAAGCAGCACCTGGACGCGGCCAAGATCCCGATCAAAGAGACCACGATCAACCCGTCCAAGACCCAGAGCTGCCGCCAGCGCGTGACCTCGGCGATTGCGGCGGACAAGGACCTCAAGGCGCTCGCACAGAAGGCCTTCATGTCGTACGTGCGCTCGGTCTTTTTGATGCCGATGAAGGACGTGTTCGATGCGTCCCAGCTGCCCCTGCAGGAGTTTGCGCAGTCGTACGGTCTGCCTGGCGCCCCACGGATGCCATTCCTGGAGCAGCTCCAACAGGCCGGGGACGGGGACCGGGAGAAGCTACGGGAAGAGCTACGTGGCAAGAAGAACGTGAACCGCAAGCTGGCGATGCTCAAGGAAAAGATCAAGGCCGAGAAGGCCAAGAAGAAGCTCGAGCGCGAGCTGGCCCACAGGAAGAAGGACAAGCAGACCGCCAAGCAGGCCGTGAAAGAGGAGGAGGAGGAAGAAGAGGACGAAGAGGACGAAGAGGACGACTTGATGGTGGTCAAACAGCGGCATGCGTGGGACAAGCAGGAGGAAGAGGAGGATAGGACGGTGGTGGTGGTAGACCTGGACGAAGAGCGCCGCAAGAAGAAGGAGAAGAAGCGCAAGATCCGCATCGACAGCGAGCCGCTGAACAAGACCAAGGTGGTGTTTGACGACGAGGGCAACGCGATGAACGTGCTCGAGCGGCTGAGCGTCAAGCCGTCGGTGGAGGCGGACTTTGAAGACGTCGAGGCCAAGTCGGCGGCGTTCACGGCGCAGGTGGCAGCGCGGCTCAAGGCCAAGGACGCCGAGGACCGTCAACTCGAGAAGGAGCGCGTCCGCGCCAAGCACACCAAGAAGCGGCTCAAGCTCAAGGGCGACCGCAATGCGGACGAGGACGATGAGGAAGACGAAGGCGTGCGACTCGCGGGGGCGTCGGACGATGACATGGAGGAGGAGGAGATGGAGGAGATGGAGAATGCCACCGAGGAGAGCGATGACCACGACGGCAGTGAAGACGAGGAGGAGGAAGAAGAGGAGAGTGAGGACGACGGCCGTGCTGCCAAGCGACGGAAGGCGGATCGCTCGACGGTGCTGAGTCAGGAGGAGCTGGCGCTGCGCATGCTGCAGACGAAGAGATAACTTAGACGTGTGACTACTACCCTGCAAGAACAACGCATTAGAGAGAGCGAGAAAGCGAGCGAGCGAGAGTGTGTAACGGCTTTGTCGAGCCGCCTAAACATGGACACAGCCTTGAGTAGACCGGAATCCCATTGATTCCATCATAGCTGTCGCTTGTTCTTGTTGACATCGATGGAGATGTGGAGTAGCGACGACGCTCAGAGTGAGAGCGTTGCGTCGTCTTCATCGTCGTTCGCCAAGTCGTCGCTGTCACGGTCCACTGCGTTATTCGCTGGAGCGATTCGCCAGGCAGATGACGAAGACCAAGAGTATGGCGACGACGACTTTGAGGGATACTCGGATGAATTTGAATCGGACGACGACGACGAACGAGGCGTCAGTGCTTGGCGGGTGGGCGACCGCGTGCAGGGGTACTGGCCGGAGGAACAGGCTTGGTTTGCTGGGGCGATTGCCGAATCACGAGGCGACCGATACTTTATCCGGTACGATGATGGCGAGGAACAGTGGGAACAGTGCGACTCGTTGCGCGTCGCTCCACCTGACGAACATCAGGAGGCGCAGCAGCTTCAGCTACTGGTACGAGAGATACCGCAGGATCCTTCCACACTGGTTCACTGTCGGGTCGCAGTGTTCTGGTGCGACGAAGCTGCGTGGTTCGACGGCTGCATCCGAGACGTTTCGCCTTTCCTCGACAGAATCTTCGTCGTGTACGACGATGGAGATGACCAGTGGATCGACCGCGAGTCCTTCCGGGATGTTCTGGTGCACGCGGTACGCATGAGTGACTTGGAGGCGAGCGAGTCTTCTTCGGGTTCAGCCACAGTGCTTGTTCCACGCGCGTACACACCAGTTGTCGAGCACCATTTCCAACCAGAGCGCGTCGCGCGGCCGTACGCCAGTGTCCTGCAATGCCACATCGGCTCGATCATCCGACCACGCACCATGCGCGCACCCGTCACGATCAGCTCTTTACGTGTCGACCTTCACCTGGATTCCAACCTCAGAGCAAATGGCGACGCGCAAGTCCAGACCGAGATCACGACCACGACGGCCTAGGCGTTCTTGTGGCCACGCACCGACTTGATCATCTTCTTGATCGATGTGCGGCCAGCTCCGGCCGTGTTTGTTGTCGAGGAGCGAAAGAAGGAGCTCGTGCTCGTACTGAGAGCAGCGCTGCCGTCGGCACTACTGGCGCTCACGAGTGACACGGAAGACTGCTTCCGAAGTAGCGTTCTCGGCGATGACGACCGTGCCGCTGCGACTTCCACGTCGTTTTCCACGTTCTCATCCTCTGAAAACGCGTAGCCGTGATACTCGTCGCGATGGCTGGTGGTGCCCTCTGCCCATCGATGCGTCGGTCCTTCGTACCTGCCCACAGGGTCCACGAGCTCAGAGTCTTCATCAGCTCGATCAACATGGTGGAACGAGCTCCTCGCACGCACGCTAGAGCTCATCAGGCTCTCTGCCAGTGGCGAAGACCGTCGAAATGATTCTTGCTCGCTCTCAAACGGTGGAATCGTGCGTAGTAACTTGGCGTAATCAACGAGCTGCGGCGTCGTAGCCATGGTCATGGTTGGAATATGCGCTTGGACATCTGTGTCGTCGTCCCACGGCTGCTTGAGCTGCTGCTGTAGACTGCGTGGTGAGTTGCGCAGTCTCAGCATCTCTCGCTCTTGGAGAATGTGGTAGGTGGATGGGAACGTCAGTCGTCGCAGCATCTTCCAGATCGAGTCACGCATTAAGCTCACCGTGCCCACCAACAGACATACAAGCCAGAACGACGGGAGGTGCTGCACGAAGGGGAGCTCACCGACAGCGTGGGTCATGCGACTGCGTGGCGACGCGATGATGTTGCCGACCACGAACCAGGCCACGATGGAGGCGCTCACGGTCGCGACGAACTGCCACGTGATGAGAAAAGTCTCGAGACAGAGCTTCAAGTTGACGACGATCACCAAGTTCGTGAACACCACGAGGCCGAGCGTCACGATACCGTCGCTCTTGCCATCGGACGCGAGGATCATCGGGTCGCAAGCCAGTGTGAATGCTTCAAATGCCCATGTGGAGATGAAGAAGATCACGAGCGAGTGCCAGATTCCATTGAGGATCCACGGCCAAAAGATGCGCGGCCTCAACAACACGTTCTGCTGGCCCAACGCATACAGTCTCGGGAAGGCGGCCGCGCTCTTGGACGAGACATCTTGGTCGAAGACGGCGAACAAAACAAGCGGCAGACTTGTGTAGAGCACGTTGAAACTCTGCGCAGCGATGTCGATGATGAGTGGCTGGCCGGAGAACCCGGAGAACGTGCCAAACCAGAACGTCGTCAGCACGTACGTGACGTTCTTGTAGAGCATGTAGCTCATGAGCTTCGTCACGCGGCGGTAAGCCCAACGGCCGTGGACAAGCAGCAGGCGCTGGAGGAAGCGGAACTGGGCGATCGCATAGTCTGACGCGTTCACTGCCTGCATGCCTTCTTGCCCCGAAATACCGACGCCCACGTGGGCAGCTTGGATCATTCCAACGTCGTTCGCACCGTCACCGATGGCGAGTGTCACACTCTCTGGCTCAAGCTCCCGCACAAGCTCGACGACGTCCGACTTTTGCTTGGGCGACACGCGGCAGCAGATCACCGATTGGCAGACGCTGCTGACGTCGTAGAAGAGTTTCCGCAAGCGAGGGCGCAGGGCAAACTCGAGCGTCGCACCATCGATCACCAGTGCGACTGCGAGTTGCGGTCTAGCACGACCTCTGGCATGGACGGCCCTGTCCATCCCTGTTTGTGTGCTTGTCTCCGAGCCCAGCAGCGAGCCATATTCATCGCCATCGCCTTCGTCTTCCACGTCTCCGTCGCTGTCGTTCTTTGCAGCTGCCGAGTACTGTCCAGCGATTCTCCTTCGATGATGGTTGGTCCTTGCTCGCCTTGGGTTCTGCGGCGGACTGTTCGATACTCCAAACCAGTTCGTGAAGGTACTGAACCAAGAGTCGGACTGCCCTTTGTTTGTCTTCTGTCTCAGTGTGCGTCGCTTTTGCTTTGGCGATCCACTTGCACCGGCGCGCTTGCTTGGTGTGGTCGTCCTTGCAAGTGCGGAAGTCTGCTTGCACCACACCAGAATCTCCTGGAGAGTCTTCAGAGTGGATACGTAGTCTTCACAGCTCACCGTCTTGATGACCACCTTGTTGGACAACAGATTGCACGCGTAGCCAATGTTGACCGCCGTCTCCATCTTATCACCCGTGAGTGTCCACACTTTGATGTTCGTTTGCTGGAGCAGCTCCAGCGTCTTCGGGACGCCAACCTGAAGCTTGTCTTGAACTGCTGTCACGCCGATCAGAAGCAGGTCCTGCTCGATCTCATTCATCAGCCCATCCATATCGTTCGCTAAGCCGTGACGACGCTTGACCAGCTCCTCCATCGACGATGATGCCGCTTGGAAACGATCGCTCCACGCACGATAAACCAATGGATCGATGACCTTGTACGCGAGGCACAGCGTGCGCATGCCAGCTTTGGCATAGAGAGATAATTGGTCAAAGACCTGATCGACCACCGCTTCAGACTCGGTGGTCAAGCGCTCCAGGATCACGTTGTCGGCACCCTTGCACAACAGCAGTATCTCCCCAGTAGGTGTCTCGACGACCACCGACATGCGCTTCCGGTCACTATCAAACTCGAGTAGATGGTAGATCTTGTACACAGTTCCTGCTGGATCGCCTCCTGGTTCGAGTAGGGTCATCGTTGACGGGGTGCGGTGCACAAAGCGAACATTGCAGAATGCCGCCGCAGTCACAAGCGCCTGCTCATCGGGCGACGAAGCAGAGTATTCTGGAACGCTGTCCGACACCATCTCTGCGACTGACTTGGATGGGATCAACGTGTGGCACAGCGCCAAATGCCGCAAAAACAGCTCAATCCTCGAAGCCTGGGGGCCGCTGGCATGTAAGTCGGTGAAGAGATCCGTTGGATCAAACTCGACGAATCTCGGCTGCGATGGTTGCGAGTTACCAGTAGGCGACGAAGGCGCTTCCATTTCCTTGTCACTGATCTCTCCACCATAGTGCTTGCCTCCGATCATGCAGTACCGGAACAGCATGAGATTCATTGTGAGTGTGCCGGTCTTGTCGGTGAAGAGATGGTGAACACGCCCGAGATCTTCGTTGAGGGCCGACGAACGCACCATGGCACGCGTGTCCGATGGCTCATCGTACATCTGCAGATCCTGCTCCATGAAGTATGCCTGCCAGTACTTGACGAACTCGAGCGAGACGTTGAGCGAGATTGGCACGAAGTTCTGCATGATGATAAAGTACCGAAGGTGCAGCTTGAGGAGCTCTTGGTACGGGAACGATACGCCTTTGTTCCAGTTGACGGACGTGTGGACATGGGTCTTGAGATACCAGTGCGTGTCGCCGTTGGTGATCATCCACAATGCTCCCAGCAACGCTCCGAGACCACACACGACTTGCTGGATGAGAACGACGCCGATGATTAAGCTGTTGAGTCGCTTTTCCACGGAGGACGACTTGACCGTCGGCTCGGTGTTGCTGCAGAACACTTTCGTCTCGTGGCCGGTGAAGACAACGACGCCAGTCACACTCGTCGTGTTGCGTAGCACACACGTACGAAGTAGCATCTGCCTCGACGTGATCGGGAACTGTGATTCGACCGACTCGTCCGCACGCGCCACCATCTGATAGCCTTGATGGTCGCCGACTAACTGCGAAGGAGTGGATGACCCAGACGTGCGAATGAGACCAAGTCTTGCCGCCTTCTCATGAGGCATCGTGACGGAGAACTTCCCATCGAACGAGTTGATGCGATTATTCGGAGCTTCACAATCGATGACCCCACACAGCTCGAGTAAATCCGATGGCGAGCGTGAGATGGCAGACACGAGAGGAATCGCGGAGTGAATCTTCAGGTTTGTTTCTCCGTCAAGTGACTTGGTTTCAATGTACGCGAGGATCCCACCGGATGAGTTGAGACGCCTCGGAGACCGCAGTGGTGTCGAGCAGTCGGTCACACCCTCATCTTCTTCCTCCTTCGATTCACCGCCTTCATGCATGTCTCCATCTCCATCATGCGGCTCCTCGGCCGACAGCATGAAGAGATCTGCTGGAAGGGTTTCCCCTGCTCTCACTTTGACGATGTCGCCGACACACACGTCCTCCCACTTCCGAAGCTCCCATGTTCCCAACGCGGAGAGCACCAAGACCAGTCGACTGTTGGTAATTCCGTCTGCGCGATGGCGTTCTCGATCTTCCAAAGCCTCTTTGATCATGCTGCAGATGAACACGACGGTAAGCGGCAGCAAGATGGTCGGCACGCCGTTCGTGTTGCTCACTTCCTTGATCGACTGCAGCACGGCGATGAAAAGGAAGTACATGTTGGACGGACGCTTGATTTGTGCGAGCAGCACGCGCGGGACGAAGTTGAACGCCGTGTACTTGGCACTGACCACAACGTTGCTGGCGAAATCTGGTTCGAGCCCTGCGTCGGTGCTTGAGGTTCGGCTTCGTCGACGCCTTTGGCTTGAGCGACGTGCCCCCGATAAGGCACGACTTCGATGCCCATTGCTCCTCCATGGGAGATCCATGGAGACGGCCCATTCCCACCCCGAGGAGAAGGCACTACTTGAGGTGGATGACTCCAACGCGGTCATTTCTTCAAGTGCTTGAAGGCGCATCGAGGGGCGATCGACCTTGATCGCGCGTGTGGGTGGAAGAGAGGAGTTATTCCCACGGATGAGAGCCCCGTGTCGCGCATGACTCGCCGTCGTCGTTGACGGAGAGGCCGCTGAAGGCGACGCCATTGTTGGCATCGGCGCCATTTTCGTTTTTCGTTCACTTCCCCGCTTACCAACACTCTGACACCAAACAGCCGTCAAAACTGATCATATCATGGTATCTTTTTAAAGAGGTTTAAACGCGGCTCACCTGAACCGGTCAACTCAGCTTATGTTGCTGGTATGGTGCTGCGGCAAACACCACGAAAAGATGAGGCCACATTGAAACGCAAGGCTGCGTCAATCATCTCCACGATGAGCGAGCCTGCGTCGTCGTCGCCGCAATCCAACGCATCGTCATCCAGTGGACTTTCCTGGGAGAATGTGTCGCTCTCACCACTCGAGGCGCTAGCGCTCCAGTATGAGCAAGAGCTGCAGCAACTGGAGGATGGACATGTCAGTGTCAAGCAGAACAAGAACGGCGTCGACATCAACTCCAAGACCGGGAAGGCGGCCGGTCGCTTGACCATTCAAGTTCTCGCAGTGCAAGGTCTTGGCGGTGCCATCAACGCCCACCCAATGTTGGCGAATGCCAGCGACGAAGGCCAGTCGGTGTACGTCTCCAGTGCGATTGCACCGTCGACTGCGCTGGAAAAATCGAGCAAGAAGAGCGCACGTACTCGCACTGCGAAGAGCACTGACGGCTGCGCACAATGGTCCAATTCATTGGTGTTTGAAGGCATCAAGTCGACTGCGTTCACTACCAAGGTGACCGTAAACATCAATGCCGGAGTCATCGCGGATATCGCGGTGGGTGAAGTGGAGCTGCCAGCAAGCGAGTTCATCGACCAGCTGACTCACACGAGATGGTACGATCTCCGTGCGCCTGCATCATCTGCGGCTGCCGGTCGTCGCGGCAAGGTGCAGCTCGCTGTGACGTTCCACTTCAGCGCTCAGCTTCGCCTCCAGCAGCAAGTCGAGCGGTTGAAGCAACAGAAGGCCGAGGCGGATGAATTGGCTCTGTCGTACCGACAGACGTCTCCACTTGTGAATACCCCTGTGTCGCATCCTGCTGCGTTTGGTGTCGCAACAGCGCGTGCAGAGCTCTACATTCCAGGCAACCGGTTCCGCCAAGATGTGCACCACCCTGGTGCTGTGACCCGTGCGCCACTACCAGACAAGTCGCGCGTGGCCACTCCATTCGGCCGAGGCGTCATCGTCGCCTTCCGAGCGGATACTAGACTGTACATCGTGCAGCTTGACAAGGATCCATCGTCAAAGCGTGCCACTGTGGCGTATCTTCGCCAGTCGGATGTCAAGGAGGAACCGAGCGAGCCACATCTCAAGATGTTCATGAAAGTGGCAACTCCTTACGGTGCCGGTGAGATCGTCGAGATTCGTCCTTGGGACGATGTCGTCGTCGTACAAATGTCGTATGCAAAAATGTACATGCATCGCAAGGATGTGAAGCTCCCGGAGAAGTCGATCGAGGACATGAAGACCAAAGACTTGATTGAAGAGGCGGTGAAAATGACCGAGATTGGCAATGGTTTCTTCCGTGACAGCAAGTACGACGACGCGGTGTACAGCTATCTGCGTGCACTTGGATTCTTGCAGCGGGTTGACCAGGATATCGCGACGCACAAGGAGAAGGCCGAGATTCTCCAAACGATGATTCGCTGTCACCTCAACATCGGCACCTGCAAACTCAAGAGCGACGCGTATGTCGACTGTGAAATCGCTTGCACTAATGCGCTCAGTATCCTCACCGTACTTGCTGAAAACAAGAAGGGCAACGTGGTCACGTGGATGGGACGCCTGGGTCTGAGCGAGCAGCTCATGTTCGAAGACTGGCCGTCGAAGGCTCGTTTCCGCCGCGCAAAGGCGTGCATCAAGCTTGGCAAGTTCAACGAGGCACGCGCCGATCTGATGATCGCTGTGCGACTGAACCCCAAGGACAAGGCATGCCGCTTGCTGCTGGACGAAGTCATCAAGCTCATCAACAAGCAGAAGTCGGAAGAGAAGAAAGCATGGGGTGGTATTTTCGACAACACAGTGCTGGAGGAAGTGGACTCGGACGAGCCCGTGGCCGAAGCTGTGTTTCAACGTGTGGCTGCGGCCGATCCACAATCCGCATCCGCATCCACATCCACTGCGGACGCGGACGCCTCGATCTTCACACGCAAGTCAAAGAGCCAGCGTGAGCGAGAGGGGCGAAAGCGAGTCGCGGCAGAGACTACGGCTTCCGGCGACGACTCGTGGTTCCTGTCCACGAAGGCGTTGGCTGCAGCCTCGATTGTCACGGCGGGTGTCGCTGCGTTCGCGGTGATGGCGTTGAAGCAACAGAACAAGTAACAATGTTGCACATGGGTTAGCGCTCTTTTGGTACACGTACGTGTTTCTACAATCGACGTGTTGGTGAATGCCCAAGCATATTGCTGCTTTCAAGATGTCTGGATGATCCCTCGCTGTCACTGCTGTCGAAAGCGCGATCGTCATTTGCCATCGCTGAACGTGCCTTCGAATATCACATCAGCGAGTAGAGGAGTGAAAACTTGCCAACAAGAATGATGGTTCGTGAAGATTTTTACCCGGTAATATTTCAAGTGGACTTCAACTTGGATGAAAGATAAAAGCCGTGGAAGAGGATCTTCGACTGGCGATGTGGCGGTTTAGTAGAACGACTCCTGAAGCCATCACACCAATCCACAACGATCCTCTTTCCGTTTTTGTTATCTTTTCTATCTGCACTTTGCTGGACACCAAGGCCGCCGTTTCATCTGAGACAGCTAACCAACGGTAATTTTGATCGAATAAATTACGTTCTTTGGTGAACTTTCCCACCCATCCACCCAACCGCAGTAACGCGTCGGGTTGTGGATGTCCGAGCGAGGATGGCGCGGCCGGGGACAGATTTCGACCAGTTCATGGACTTTCAGTTCCCAAGCGTGCAGGAAAGGTTCGAAACACAGTCTGTGACCCGAGGGGCAACGACAAAAGGAACCGGACAAGCCAGTGCGGACGCTTGTGGCCGCGCGTCCACAAAGGGAAACGAGCGACTGCGGACTGTGGACGGCCCCTCCGTGCGCGCGCGCTTGATTGCTTGGCCGACGCCCGATCTCATTCTTCAATTTGCCGCCGACCGCGCAATCGAATTCATCCTCGCTCGCCGCGCGCTGCAAGAAGACTCGTTTCTCTCTGCGCTGCCTTGTGAAGACCCCCCAGCCAACGTGTTGAAGTGGGTTGTCAAGTGTGCCCTTCTCAAGCTGTGTCTCAACTTCCTCGTGGACGCTCGCTCTTCCTGACGCTGTGAATTCTGTGCTCGATGGGTCACACCGATATGAAGCAATCCAACCAGTCCACCAATGGAGATAGTGCCGCGGGATTCCAGGCGCGATCTCTTCAAGCCAAGGAGTCAACGGCGCCCGTCGGCTTTGCGACGGTTGCCAAGGGTGAAGCGGATGGAAAGTTGCCGTCCAGTTTGTCCGCGTCGATGTGGTCGACGGATGGCCTCGTGTCTTCATCTTCGCGCCTCTTTCAACGCTCCAACTCGACGCCACCGACCAAGATGCACGTCCCGGAGCGTGGAAACCTCAACGTCTTCGGCCAAGCGAACGGAAGCTACAACTTGACCAATTTCGTGCTGGGCGAGACCGACGAGAACAACCAAGATGAAGATGCGATTGAAATCTCCCGACCAGACCTCGTGGTCCCTCTCGGACAGCAGATCCAACGGTCGTGGAGCGCGCCGCCGGTCCCTGAAAATGTGAGTGTATCCTGTCCCCTCGTGCGATGCGAAGTGATGGACTTACCCGACGCATGCTTTCTTGCAGTACCACGAGTATTTCAAGCCGACGAGCACGATGCCGACGATCAGCGAGGCCAGTCGCCGACACTGGTACGACGGGCCGTCCAGCTCGTTCAACGTCGTCAAGAAGGCGAGCGTTGCGACAGTGAGTCCGCAGAGTTCTCCGTCCGTTGATCGCGAGGATCGAGCGGCAGCGACCAGTTTCTCCTCATCGTTTCGCCACGGTCGGTTCCAGTCATTGGACAAGGCGCCAGAGTTCAGATCTCAAACGATGACACTCGTCGACCGCGTCCAAGAAGACTTCCCGCGCACGCCATCGCCTGTACTCGGCTTTGGCGAAGGACCAATCCGAGTGCCTCACCGTGAAGACTTCAATGTGGCTGATGCGATGAAGAACCTCCGCCTGGATGGATCGGCGAGAATCGCTCCGACGGGGTATGACCGTCGCCAGGGCGATCGTCGCGTGGAGCATGCGCCATCCGTTTTCAATATTCGTGCAGCAGAGTATCGACCGCCTCACCGTGCTGCAGAGCAGTTCTACCTCTCGGCGCATCCAGTGCTCGCTCCTCCGGGCTTCCAGGGCCCACGCCCACATGGAGTCTATGGCAACCCGAGTTTCAGTGGTCAAGCTCACTGGGTCGCACACGAGGGTTTCCCGCGTCACATCACTGGTGGCCACGGTCCACACCACGAGTTCGATCACGACCCCCGCCAGTTTCCTGCTCACACGAAAGCCCAGAGGTACTCCAAGTACGGGGGTGAGGCAGCCTATGGGCACATGGATTCGTACGGCCGGCAGCCGACCGCGGTCGTGTACGACATTCCACCGCATCAGCTCTATGCTCCGGAGCCTGTGATGATTCAACGCTCCAAGTCTGGTCCGACACGAGGCTATGACACCCACCTCCATCCGTCTCACACGTACTCAGCGACGAGTCTCCTCGAAGAGTTCAAGTCTGGAGCGAAGGCTGACAAATGGGATCTCCGAACGATCCAAGGATACCTCGCCGAGTTTGCACGTGATCAAGCTGGAAGCCGCTTTATCCAGCAGAAGCTCGAGAAGGCAGACGAGCACGCGAGGAACGAGGCATTCAACGAGATCTTCCCTCAAGCTCTGTCGTTGATGGCGGATGTGTTTGGCAACTACGTCATCCAGAAGCTCTTCGATCACGGATCTCCGGAGCAGCATCGACGTCTCGTGGGTTTGATGAAGAACAACATGGTGACGCTCGCACTTCAAGTCTACGGATGCCGAGTGATCCAGAAGGCGCTCGAAGTGACTCAGGTGGGCGAGCAGCTCACACTGATTCAGGAAATGCGTGGCCACGTGATGAAGTGCGTTGTTGATCAGAACGGCAACCACGTGCTCCAGAAGTGCATCGAAGCAGCGTCGTGGCAAAAGGACATGGCCGTCTCCAGTGACTGCGTCGACGGCACAGACATCCAGTTCATTGTCGATGACTTTAATGGGCACGCGGCGGCGTTGTCGATGCATGCGTACGGGTGCCGCGTGATTCAGCGTGTGCTTGAACACTGTTCCCCAAAGCAGATTCGCCCGATCGTCCACGAAATCGTGTCGAAGTGCCGCGAGCTCGTCAAGGACCAGTTTGGGAACTACGTGGTGCAGCATGTCATTTGCCATGGCGAGCTGGACCAGCGCAACGCTGTCATGAAGGTGATCCTCCCGGAAGTTGCCAAGTGGAGCCAACACAAGTACGCGAGCAACGTGGTCGAGGCCTGCTTGGATGTTGCCACGAGTGATGAGATCCACCAGATCGTCAACCTCATCCTGGACTGCGACGAGAGCGGTGCATCGTGCGCGCTGCTGCCGATGATGAAGCACATGTACGGGAACTACGTTGTCCAGAAGCTTCTCGACTGTGCGGACCGCCACGATCGTCCTCGCATTGTCCGCATCATTCAGCACAACGCCGATTACCTCAAGCGCTTCACTTACGGCAAGCACGTGCTGAGTCGACTCGAGCGCGAGGGTTACCGCAACAAAAACCCGTTCCAGTGATCGCTCGCCGACCTGCCGTCTCCAAGTGTCGCTGTGCATATCCCCACGTATCATTATCGGCGCACCGTGGAGGCCTCGACCACCCCTCGCTCTCCCATGCGTAAGTCTTATCTATCGATCTATCTATCCAGCACCCGGACGCCACAAGCTCGCTCCTCGCAACTCACTCGTACACTACTACAACTACTACCAAAGCACCAGAGTCCACAAAACGTAAACGAAGACAAAAGGATCCATCCATCGCATTTTGATAAACAAGTCGGTTCTCGCTTTGCGTCATGTGATGACGCTGGCTGACTGAGGAGGGGAGGGGGAGGAGGGGAGGAAGAGCTTCCATTATCATTTACTGTAGTAGACACTCATTTTCGGTACAGGAGCGCCGCGGTGACCTGGTCGGCCGCGCGCGCGCCCGTGTCGATGGCGCTGTGCACCGAGGCACCTGGCTGCTCAAACGACGTGGCCTCCCCGGCAAAGAAGAGGCGGCCGTCGATCGAGTCGGCGAGGTCCTTGGACGCGTGGTCGCTCTGACCCACGCGTGGGTAGCTGTAGCCACCCTTGATGTACTCGACGTCACCCCAGTCGACGTGCTTGCCCTTGACAAAGCACTTGGTGGCCGGCTTGGGCTCGACGGCATCACCGTAGATCTCATCGAGCTGGTCAAGGAACCGCGCGATGATCTCGTCCTCGGGGTACTCCTTTAACCGCTCGGCACACGCCGAGCCGGCAAAGCCCGTGACCAGGTACTGCACGTCGTGGTCCGCACTCACCGGCTTGTACTGCTCGTCCGCGTTGTCCACCAGGTGACCGATGCCCGTCGACCTGTTGATCCAGAACTCGGGTACGAAGCAGTCGGAGCAGATCACACCGTGGGTATCGCTGGGCCAAAAGCTCTTGTTAAAGTGCATCAGCACCTTGGCGGCGCGGCGCATGCCAAACGACTTGGCGGCTTCGACCTTGGCCTGCGGCAGGCTCGGCGTGTACTCAATGTCCAAAAACACCGACGACGGCACGGTGACCACGAGCTTGCGGCAGGATATGCGCTCGCCGCTCGTACCCGTGAGCACGATGGTCGAGCTGTCGCGGTAGTCGATCGACTTGACCGGCCAGTTGAGCTGGAAATTGATGCCCTCCTTGAAGTGGTCAAGCATGCGGCGGTAGGTGTCGATGTACCGGAACGTGCCGTCGTCCTGCACTTCAAACTGCTGGCGCTCAAAGCGGCACGTGATCCGCCACGAGATCTCCTCGAGGTCGCTGCCGGCCGTGTTGGCGTACCCGGCCTCGGCCAGCTTCATCATCGACTCGGAGAGCTGGCAGCTTTGGAAATAGTCCCTGAGCGACGCCGTGGGTTCGACTTTTTTCACGTCCGTGTTGCGCAGGTTGTACACGGCGTCGTTGAGCTGGCAGAACTCTGCGTCCTCGTCGTTGTACTTGAGCATTCGCTTCTGGTCGCCGAGGTAGTAGTAGCCGATGCCGCCGTCCGGCGACGGGATGCGAACAGGACCACCGTCACCCTGTTGTACAACACAGACAGCACGATGTGAGTCTCTCTGTGGATGTCATGTGAGTGGTGGGCGCCAGCGCAGTGTATATGTGCATATGTGTGTGTGTGTGTGTGTGTGTGTGCCTGTTGGATGAAGAGGAGATGGTATGTTTCGGATCCGGACTGACCCCGACAGAGTGGAGACGTGGTCGGCATGGTGGCCAAGAACTGGTGACACCAAATGACCACGCCTGGCGATCGCTGAGGCGACTACCGCTCTGCGGTGTGAATATAGGAAACGGTTCACTCTCGCATTCGTATGAAGGCCAGAAGATCATGTAGGTGGATCAGTGGCTGATTAATCGATGCTGGCCGCGTCGAGCTCACACACACACACACATTGGCACATACTGGGATAAACATACACACACGGGTTGTCTGCGACAAGAGCGCCCACCACCGCACGGATCCCATCAGCAAGAGCGACTTACATGAGCCCAGGTGTAGATTTCGTGGAGGTTCCATCCGTTCTTCTGAGCGAGCCGCGTGAGCGTCGTGTTGGCGCCGTGGAGCAGCTCGGCACCGATCTCAACGGTCATGCCCGGGATGAAGTCGTTGCTCGGCATGACGCGGCCGCCGACGCGGTCGAGCGCCTCGACCACGAGCACGTCTTCGATGCCCTTCTCGTGGACGAGCTGGTGCGCGCAGTTGAGGCCGGCGACGCCAGCGCCGATGATCACGACGTCGTGATGTCGATTGCACGCTTGCGCCATGGTGGACTGGAGGGGGCGAAGTGGGCACGAGGGTAGGCGAATCTGGAAATGGGTTGCATTGCTAGCAACTCACGAGTGATGTTCTAACCCTTCGCACACACAGGGGCCCGACCGGTGTTCAATAACCCACGTGGCCCTTTGTTCGGGGCAGCGGCGTATTGGCCAGTGATTTCAAGCAGGCGTTCTCCCTGTTGTTCCTACAGGGGCCATCACACAGTCACGCTGGGCATCAAGAATGGGCAAGAAAAGATCCTGTTGCGCAACATGCGCGCAACATAAGAACCACTCCGAGCCAAGCACATACAGGGCCACTATTTCGCAAGGATGGGTACACGCGTCGTTTCAGGTCAACCCTAGCCCGTCCAGGCCCTCTTCGAACAACTCAAGCGGTGCCCCAGTTGACTCACCCCTTGAGTCAAGGGGGTTAAGGGGGGCCTTGACAGGCGCTCAAGATTCCCAATCCGCTTCGCACTCGTTCTCGCGAAGTCATTGGTCAATAGGGTTCTGTATTTGCAGTGAGTATACTATACAAATAGAGAGATATGGCGGACGGCACGAGCGGACGACAAGCGGATCGACGTGTGCAATGGTGTGCAATGGTGTGCAATGCTGCCAATGCACAACCGTTGAGCCTCCGAAACGAGGTAAAAGATCCTTCGTGGTACCGATACACACCCGATTGTTGAAGTTGTACGGTACTGTACACTCTTGCAGCTCGGTGTCTGAACAACACGGCAGTTGCAACTTGTACCGTAACACTGGTACAACCTGACACTACACCATCCCTCCATCATGCTGCCATTGCCATGGGATGTCTCCCCGCTCCTTCAAGCATTTCTACACCGACCGCTGGAGGGCAGCCGCGACTTGGTCGGCGGCGCGCACGCCCGTGTCCATCGCACTGTGGACCGACATGCCCGGCTGCTCGAAAGACGTGGCTTCGCCAGCGAAGAACACGCGGCCGTCAATAGCATCGGCGAGGTCCTTGGCCGAATGGTCCCGCTGCCCGACACGCGGAAAGCTGTAGCCACCACGTACGTACTCGACGTCGCCCCAGTCAAAGTACTTGCCCTTGACGAAGCACTTGCTCGCTGGCTTGGGCTCCACTGCATCACCGTAGATCTCATCCAGTTGGTCAAGGAACCTGGCGATGATCTCGTCTTCAGGGAGCTCTTTCAAGCGATCGGCACACTCGGCACCGGCGAAACCCGTCACGAGGTACTGCACCTTTCCGTGGATCTCCTCGTTGTAGGGAACGTACTGCTCGTCACCGTTGTCCACCAAGTACCCAACGCCCTTGGAACTGTCGACCCAGAACTCGGGTACGAAACAGTCCGAGCAGATCACACCGTGCGCGTTCTCTGGCCAGAAGCTGTCGGTAAAGTGCATGAGCACTTTCGCTGCTCGACGCATGCCGAATGACTGTACTGCCTCCCGCTTGGCGTCCGAGAGACTGGGGAGGTAGTCGATGTCGAGAAACACGGACGTGGGCACAGTGACCACCAGCTTGGTGCATGTGATCTGCTCTCCACTCTTGCTCGTGAGCACGATCTTGCGGGCGTCACGGTAGTCGATCGACCGGACTGGCCAGCCCAATTGAATGCTGAGTCCTTGCTTGAAGTGCTCGATGATTCGACCGTAGGTCGGCACGATACGAAAGTCGCCGTCGTCTTCCAGGTCGATCCACTGGCGCTCGTACCGGCACGTGATGCGAAGCGAGATGTCTTCCAGGTTGCTCCCGGCCGTGTTGGCATACCCGGCGTCGGCAAGCTTCAGCATCGACTCGGAGAGCTCACAACTGGCAAAGTAGTCCATCATCGACTTGG
Source organism: Pythium chondricola (assembly GCA_023337575.1). NCBI lineage: Eukaryota > Oomycota > Peronosporomycetes > Pythiales > Pythiaceae > Pythium > Pythium chondricola. Next base: position 85,659 of record JAADXF010000011.1, read on the forward strand.
ACTCTGGGATGGCGTCGACGTTCTCGATCTCACTCAACTCGTCCACGGCATCGTTGAACTGGCAGAAGTCTGGATCTTCGTCGTCGAATGCGAGCATCCGCTTCTGATCACCGAGGTAGTAGTAGCCGATGCCGCCGTCCGGCGCTGGATCCGTTGGACCACCGTCTCCCTGAACCGACAGGCAACAGAACAGCTCAGCATCTCTGTGACTTTCAAGATCATTCACTAGTACACTAAGAGGCCCATACACATGTACATTTAATACTACTCGTTCTAGATGGTATGTTTCGGATCCGGACTGACCCCGACAGAGTGGAGACGTGGTCGGCATGGTGGCCAAGAACTGGTGACACCAAATGACCACGCCTGGCGATCGCTGAGGCGACTGCCGCTCTGCGGTGCGAATATAGGAAACGGTTCACTCTCGCATTCGTATGAAGGCCAGAAGATCATGTAGGTGGATCAGTGGCTGATTAATCGATGCTGCGCGTGCTCATACTACCTGCACGCGTTCATGACTATAGATGGTGCACATTGAACCCGGGACTCACCTGTGCCCACGTGAAGATCTCACGCAAATTCCACTTGTGCTGCTCGGCAAGGCGCGTGAGTGACGTACCGTCGCCGTGCATGAGCTCAGCACCGATCTCCACGGTCATTCCAGGGATAAAGTCGTTGCTCTGGAGGATGCGACCGCCGATACGGTCCATGGCCTCGACCACAAGCACATCCTTGACGCACTTTTCATGGATTAACCGGTGCGCGCAATGCAAGCCAGCGACGCCAGCGCCTACCACCACGACCTCGTGGTGCCTGTCAGCCATGACGACGCGTTCAGAATGCGTAGCAATGCATCGAGGCACAATCGTCGAGAAATGGCGATGTCTGTGAACCGCTTGTTGGCTCCCTTGAGTTCCGATCAATTTCACTGGCAGCAAGAATTCAAACTTGCTTTTCGTATTGTATATAAAGTTCAATATGTTTGCTGCGTGAGTATGCGACATGTGTGAACGAAAGTGTAGCCATATCACAAAGCAGCATCCTGCAACTCGACGTCGCCCTCGCTCACTACGGTTGCATTCGAGACCCTGGGAGCTTTCTCTTCATCGGTATCTACCTCCTCGGGCGACTTCGCAAGCAATACAAAGACACCTCCGACAGTGAGCGCGCAGCCTGCCACGAAGAAGCACGATGCTTGCAGGTCGTACCCTTTGGCCTCGTCAAAGTACACCATGCCGTTGACAAGGTTGGAAAGAATGATGAATGCGTGGTACGGCGGGACAAACTTGAACGTGCCAAAATGCTCGAGACCAAGCGTCATGAGTCGAAGTTGCGACAAGACGCACACGGGGATGCCTGCAACGAACAGATAGAGGACTGGGTTGGCGAGATCACCGGAGTCGTGCTGCGTCACACCTTTCAACACTTCCACGGTGCACTTGACACACAGACTGGAGAACCCACTGAGCACGCCTGCACCGACAGAGAAGCAGCACAGTCCTGCTGGTTTGCACTGCCAGTGGCGCTTCTGCACGACAGCGTAGAAGACGACGAGTGAGCCGAGCACCACGACTGAATACACCGCCGGAAACAGCGATCGGATGAAGATCGCTTCAATATCGGAGAGAACGAAGTCTTGGGGCGCAAGCTCAGCGAGGCCGACGCCGAGCATCGCGATGCCCACGCCGAAGAGCACGAGCACTGTTGCGATGATGTCGTAGTTGGTGATCACTTCATGTAGCACCGTGAATGCGAGGATGCCGTTGAAGATCAGAGTCATGGCCGCAAACGGAGCAGTCACACTTTGACCCAAGATGCCCAGGTTGACCACTGCGGCGATGGTTCCGCACACCAGCAACAGTAGTCCGATGTAGAAGAGTGGGTGGCGTCGGCTCAGCTTGCGCGGACTCAGTGCTGGTGAATGATGACGAGCAAGTGCATCGACTTGATGGCCCAGCCTCTGAGCACAGTATCCCGATGCTGTTTGTAGACTGCCAACAACCGAGCTGATCATTCCGATACCTAGGAGAATACTGGCTGAGACAGACCCGTCCTCACTTGCGTCGTCATCGTCGGTTGTAGGCTTGTCATCCCCACCGACGAAAACTGCCACCAAGGCAATCGATACGATCGAGAGTACTGCAAAGCCAACACAGAACGCGATGAGACACAGAAAAGGCGTCGGGACCATCGTGTACTGCAACGCAAGATAAGCATCAATTACAGATCATTGTGTGACGTATTCAAGACGTTGCGCTGCACAGCACGCACCCATTTGGACTTGACAGCCTGTAGGCGTTTGAACTTCGCCACAAGCTCTGCCAGAATTGGTTCACCATCCTCCACCACACAAGTACCACCTTGATGCTGTGAATTAACTAGCGGTGGTAGCAGACCGCCATCGGTTGCATCCTCATGCTCGGACGGCTTGAACTCCAGGAACTCGGTACTCTCTTGCTTCGTCAGCATCTTCGTTCACGCTCTGCCTGAACGACACCGACGCGGCCCCCTCCCAGTTAGGCAAAGGTCGTTTACCGTCCCATGTTGATGTGGTGCACCTTCTCACTGATCTTGTAACGTCGCGACCGACCGACCTACAAGCAGCAATCAGTGCGACTGCAACTGACTGTTGAACATCTTTTTTAAGCCCATATATTCCTCCATCGTCTTCATCATCCACGGCAACTGGAATGTAGCTCAGGGCGACCGGTATATTTTTAATCTATTATTATTTAATATAACTAATACCATTAAAATGGTAGTTATAATAGATAGCATCGTTTGGGTGTTGGTTCCCCACGTATGGACTTGCAATTGACTAATGGCCAGATGACAGTGAAGGCTGTTGGGCTCAGCGTCATGTCTTGGTTTCTATTTCATCCAATCATACAGAGCCACTTGGCAAAATCAACTTCTGATTGGCTAGATTCACGTCGAGTCAACTGTGCGCGTCATCCCCATCTTTTGAAGTTTGCACCTCAGGACCTCAACAATAAGGTTTAATGCACCTGAGAGCAGAGAAAATGCCACTTGGTCCCGCCTTATTTGATGTGGCACGTGACGATACCATCGGCGTTCCCATCCTCTGCCGTACGTAGGGAGCTCAAATGCCACACTTCATTCAGTCTACATTTTCCAGTCAGTAGCGCCGTCAATATCAAATCCTCCCTCGTACACACACATCACTACTATGTCGGACCTGAAGACTGAATTCGAGGCGGCTGCTGCCCTGGTCAAGACCTTCACCAAGGATCCATCCAACGATGAGAAGCTTGCGCTTTACGCGTACTTCAAGCAGGCGACCGTCGGCGACAACAACACCTCCAAGCCAGGCATGTTCGACCTCACGGGCAAGGCCAAGTGGAACGCGTGGGCCGACAAGAAGGGTCTCTCCTCGGAGGAGGCCATGCAGAAGTACATTGAGGAGGTGAACAAGCAGAAGGCCATCTACGCCTAAGCGTGTATTGCCCCCCCTCCGTCGGAGCTGCGAGCACTGAGCGATTGCACCTTCGATATGTACGTGTCTGTATAGAGAAGAGAAACTGACCCCGTCGATCGATCGGAGGATGGAAAACATGACCAGAAAAAAAATGAATACACCACATGATCAGGAAGAAATGAATACTTCCACTTTCATTCACCCGACACAATGTTCTAAGCGAGGAAAGAACAAAAAGGAAAAAAAACAATCAACATCTATGAGCGAACAGAACATACAGGGGTGACACCGACAACGCTACTGTGGCTGACGGACAAACTCACTAACTGACTGACTCGTGGACGCATGCTTAGGCACCGCGGCTGCGCACGGTGGTCTCGATCTTGGCCTCCATCCGGGCGACGTTGTGCATGAGTTGGCTGATCTGCACCGAGTGCTGGTTCAAGGTCGAGTTGAGCGTCATCTGTTGGCTCGCGAGCTGCTGCTGCGTCTCGGTGTTTTGCGTGAGCAGCCGCATGAGCAGCATCTCCATCGACTCCCCGTTGGCGTTGGTCGTAGCACTGGACGTGGTCAGCGCCGCCGACGGCTTGGCGGGAGCGGCGACAACATCAGCAGGCGGTGGCATGGGTCCGACAGCAGCGATCTGGTGCGGTGGACGCGTCGCCAGCATACTCGTGCGGATCGTGGGCTGGCCATCCAGGTCATCAGAGAGTAGCGGCAAGTTCTCGGCGGTGGCCTGTGCGAGGCGCTCGAGAATCTCGCCGTCGAACGACTCGCGTGGGCGAGTATCAAGCACGAACACGCTGCCGACGGCGTATCCCGTGTTCGGGTCGATGATTGGCGCCGCGGCGTAGAAGCGCACGGCCGCCGCGCCGGACACCAGCGGGTTGCACTCAAAGCGTTTGTCCTTCAGCGTGTCCAGCACAACCACGAGCTCCTTGGAAAAGATGGGGTAGGCACAGAACGCGATTTTCCGAGGGATCATCTTGTGGGCGAGACCGACGCTGGCTTTGAACCACTGGCGGTGCTCATCCATGAAGCTGACCGCGGTCATTGGACACGCTAGACGGGCCTTGGCGAGATCGCAGATCATGTCGAAAGCCTTCTCTGGTTCCGTGTCGAGGATCTGGAGCGCAGCGAGCGCCTCGAGACGATCGATCTCATCGTACGGTACCGGTGGCTTTGGCCACGGGTGGGTCCAGTTGGCGTAGTGTGGGTGCAGTGGGCTGTGCACGGCGCCGTCGTCATTGGTGTCCTGGTTGCTTCTCACGCGGTGGTGGCTGCGGTTGTGGCTGCGCTGGTTGTCAGCGTAGCGGTCCATGGCCGACGGTGAGTCAGCTGGGTCAAAATCGTGGTCCGCCTGTGAGAGTGGCGAGTGGAGGTGGTTGCTGAGCCAACGCCGAGAGGATTCATCGGACGCCTCTGTGGTAGGAGACGCCGATCGCGGTGAGTGGGACTTGGCCTGTGGCGACTTGCGGCCACCCGCATTGTGCGCTGGCGTTGCGGCGTCGCCACCGTTGAAGATGCACGAGATGCAGACGCGCACGCGTGTGTGGCCAATCGTCGAGAGCAGTGCATTCTTGTGGAGCGTGCAGCCGCTGCAGACCACCTCGCCGCACATGCGGCAGTGGTGCTTCCGTCGGAAGGTTCCGAAGCTGCGCGTGCAGACGTTGCATACCGTGCGCTCGTGGTCAGCGACCCAGTTGTTGGGGTCCACGAGGTGCTGCACGAGGAACTCGTCGTTGTCGAGCTGCTGGTTGCCACGTCGCGCCACGTCCTTGGTCATTGTAGTCGCTGTTGTGGTGGTGGGTGGAAACAAATACGATAATGGGCGAGTGGAGTGTGTTGGTACACTGGTGGAGCTTTGAGCGTGCGCAGCGCCTCCAAAATGTGGAAATGGACGACGGAAAGAACGACCACCAGGTCCTCGTAAGAGCAGCACGCTCTCCAACCGTACGTACGAACGAATATGGAGAACCCAACAGCGACAGAAAGAAATGCCAGGCCGCCAGCGGCGCTCGCTCCGTCGCTGATCTAGAACAGTAGAGTGCGCCGTTGAGTTGGCACGGTACGGTAATATGTAGTCAGGCGTGACAGAGAGAGCGAGCAAGGAGCCAGCCGCGCGATCTTGAAAGTTTCTGCTCGGCTTCTGCCGCGCGTTCTGCGGTCCGCGCCCTAAAGGTGATCCATGCGATGCCGAGTCGCACGTACCTCGGACGTTTTTCCATCTTCGTGTTGCACACAACATGAGGGAACATGAATGGCGCCAACCAACGATGACCAACCATGGAAAAAAAATCTGATCGCCGATAAAAAATGTGCCGAATCTTTGAAAACACAAAGGACAGACAGACAGACAGGAGCAAAAATCTCGACGGTCGAGATTTTTGCTCCTGTCTGTCTGTTCTTTCCCGGTCGAGACTCGACTCGAGTCGACCGGGAAAGAAAATGTTCTGCGGTTTCGAGCATGGAACACGGTGGTAGGTCCCAAGGAAAAAACAGACATCGGTCATCACGGGTTCACTGGTGGACCATTTGATGCCAAGCCAAGTCTTGAAGCTCAACCGAAAGCGCTCGCCATGCGCTCGCTTCTCGTGGCCAAGACGCGCGCAGCCCCACAAGGTGGTGCAGGAAGTAAAACAATGCAACGGAGCGGCAATGTCAGGTACAGCCACGAGGACGCTGACGCGAGTGGGAGCGCAGCGTCCATTGGCGTTTCGGTACTGACCACCACGCTCATCAACGTTGGCGTGCAAGAGCAGCTCCTGTCGACGTTCCATCTCAATGCATGCTGGACTGCACGGCGGAGAATCGGCTACATCAGCAGCTAGTAATGCAAATTGACTGTACTTCGTAGCTGTCAAGTTGAATGCGTGGGACTCGCACGGTCACCTGCAAATGGTGAGTCGGATCGCACCCACAGTCCAGACAAAAGCCGATCTATCACAGATCATCTATGTCAGGTATATTCCGACTGACTGGCCTCACAGCAGGACTCATGTGCACACACAGAGCGATCATTGTGGAAGTTGTCTCCAAGGAGTCGCTGGATCATGAAGCCATTGGGATGAAGCAAAAAGATCTCAGAGATACCGGTATTCTACCGGTAGGTTTGGGCAACTTCAACTCACCGGGTAACCGCTGAGTGTAACCACCAGCATTTCGAAAGAGTGACATGGCTTCATCTTGGTCAACTCCTCCCTTGGCTTGCATCACCAGCAGCCACGATGACCATCGACTGCGACCGACAGCCACAGGTTGCAGAGGAAGAGAAGACTGTGTACGTACCTCTCGGTGCGCTTCAGTCACTCATCCGTGGTGCGCGCTCCCAAGGCGATGAAGAGCGCGTGCTCGAGCACCAGTTGGCCGAGCACCGAAAGCGTGTTCAGCTCCTTCAAGCAAAGACCGCCGACGTGGAGCTAACGCTTGCGCAGTACAAAAAAGACCATCATGTATCGATGGCGTCGCCTCCATCCTCGGCACGCGCACTGCCACAGCAGGGTCAACCTCCACGATCGCTGTCGACGACCCGACGACCAGTGCCTCCGTTTCCCAAACCTGGCGTGGCAACTCAGGTCGACGCGTTGGCGATGGCCAAGAGCTCTCCGTCGCCGATGCGCGTAGTGCTCACCAAGGAGCGCGTCTCTCAACTGGAGGAGGTCATGTCATCCGTGAAAGATATCTCAGCTCAAGGTGAGTTCGAAGACGTCATCGCGAGGACGCTCGGAGCTGCACAACGTCTCGTGACAGCAGACAAGTACACGCTTGGTCTGCTCAACGAGCGCCGCAACATCGTGGAAGTCTTCTCTGCAGGGCCTCGACATGTCAGCGCGCAACGGTCGCCGTCCAAGATCTTACCAGTAAAGTCTAGCGCATCGCCAAGCGAGTTGCAACCACGACAGCGCATCTACAGTACATTCGGCATCGCGCCAGGTCCAGCCAAGAATATAATCGAAGGCGTTGCCGCCGCTGCAGTGTACCAAGCAGAGGGATTCGTCGCAGCCGACAGTGCGACAACATTTGGCCGTGTGATTATGACCGGCAAACCGCTACACATCGAAGACTTTTACACCCACGAAACCTACGACGACCAAATCAAGAGCGGCAGCAAGGGCGCCAGTCCCAAGGCACTCGTTTGTCTGCCTATATGCAATGCCCACGGCGCTGTCGTCGGTGTTCTCCAGGTCGTCACGATGGTTAAGCCATTCCTCTCGCCTCCAAAGGCAGTAGGACCAGAAACATCACCCACACCTGCTGCAACTGATGTGACCGCCACACCACAGAAGACAGCGGCAGTATTCACTGACGTCGACAAGCACAGTCTAGATTTTCTCGCTGTGGTCGCAGGTGCTGCGATCTGGAATCTGATTCTCTTCCGCGAGCGTCAAACCGCACAGAGTCGCATCGAAGGCTTGCTCAAGTTGCACCGCAACATCTCGATGGAGGCTGTGTCTTCGACTGTGCTGGACCAGGTGCTCTCTGTATGCCACGAGCTGATCGGCACCGAGCGCATTGGTCTATTCATGAAGGTGGAAGGCGACGAGGACGAGCTGTACATCGCCTGTGCGGCTGATATCGTGCGGGGCGAGTATGTCCCAATCACCAAAGGTATCGTCGGCCACGTCGCTCGCACGGGCGAGATGGTGATCACCAACGACGCGTACAGCCACCCAATGTTCGACTCGACGCTGGACCACAAGACTGGGTTTGTAACCAAGTGCATTCTGTGTCTACCGGTCAAGTCGCCCGATGGACACATCCTCGCGGTGCTCTCGGCGGTCAACAAGATTGACAACACGGACTTTTCCAGTGAGGACGCCGTGTTCCTCAAGTACGCGGCGGACGCCGTGGGTATCTCACTGCACAAGGCGAGTCTCCACCACGAAGTCAAGACATCGCAGAAGCTGATCGAAGCGCGACTCAAGCTCACCACATTCATCTCCGAGAGTACCGACATTGAACGCTTTGTGGACTTGGTCATGGAGATCGGCAAGGACATCATGGAGTGCGACCGCTTCGGGTTCCTGCTCATCGACCACTTCAAGAGGGAGCTGTGGATCACGCCCGGCGTCATGGGCGGCGGCAGTGAAAGTGGCATCCGGACACCGATGAACCGCGGCATCTCGGGGCTGGTGGCCACCACTGGCCAGCCCGCGTGGACGCGTGACGCGTACAAGCACGAGCTGTTTGACCCTAGCGTGGATGCCAAGACGGGCTACCGTACCACGAGCGTGCTGTGCATGCCCGTGTTCGAGGACCACGCGACGAGCACGCCCAAGGTCGTGGCCGTCGCCATGTGCATCAACAAGAAGGAAGGCGTGCATGTCGTCGCGTTCACCAAGACGGACCGCGACGTGATGGAAAAGTACTGCCGCGAAGTGCAGTTTGCACTCGGCCGCCTCTCGCTTGATATCTCGTACTACAAAGTGGTCTACGACTGCTCCAGCAGCTCAAGCAGTGCTGCTGGTGGAGGTAGTAGTGGTGGTAGTGGCGGTGGCGGTGATGTCGGCACCACAGCGTTTGACGGACTGTCGGAGCCCGACATCATCTCGTCCATCGTCCACAAGTACTACAACAACGGCAGCAATTCATCAGGCGATCCGTCGTTTGCCGACGGTGCCGCAAGCAAGCCCACGATCGCGTCCGGCGTGCCCGCGCTGCTCAAGAAGAAGCAAGAAGACGACACCATCCCGTTCCCTCGTGAGATCGTGTTCCCAACGATTGCCGGCGGTGAGGATCCCTTGGATAAATGGACCACGGACACGCTGACGATGGGCAGCATCGACATCGCCGTGTCATGCGGCGTCGTGTTTCGTGCGTACGGCTTCCTGGAGGCGTTCCGCATCTCGAGCGAAAAGTTCGCGGCGTTCACCACCAACGTGGCCAACTACTACCGCAGCAACGCGTTCCACAATTTCCAGCACGCGTTCCAGGTGCTGCTCACCATGCACGTCATGCTGCGCAGCGAGTGCCGCAAGTTTTTCTCCGGTGTCGAGATCTTTGCGATGCTGCTTGCCGCGCTCTGCCACGACATCGACCACCCGGGCAACACCAACGACTTTGAGCTCAAGACGCTGAGCCCCATGGCGCTCACGCACAACGACGACGCCGTGCTCGAGCGCCACCATTGCCGCGTCACGTTCATCATCCTCAACCACAAGTCGGCCAAGATCTTGCAGCACCTGGACGAGGCCAGGTACAAACGCGTGCGCCAGCTCATCATCTACTGCATCCTCGCGACCGACAGCGCCAAGCACGTGGAGAAGTGCAAGGCGCTCGAGAACCTTACGCGCCGGCAGCTCAATGAGAAGCGTAGCCTGCTCATGGAAATTCTCATGCACGCAGCCGACCTCGCGTTCCACGCGCTGCCCTTTGCCCTGGCCAACGAGTGGAGCAACCGTCTGCTCGACGAGTTCCAGCACCAGGCCAAGATGGAGGCCGACCAGGGCGTGCCATCCGACTTCTTTATGCAAAACCTCGACAAGAAAAAGAACCGCCTCGTGGTTCAGCTCAACCTGATCAACTACGTGGCTCGCCCGATCTGGCTGCCACTCACTTCCCTCTGCCACCAACTGCGGGTGCGTTTTCTTTGTAGGGTTTCCTACTTCAGCTTATCTCACGGACTGATGCTGGTGGTGATGATGGTCTACAGTTCTACGCAGATGAGCTGGAGAAGAACTTTGAAATCCTCCAGCGGCAGTTAGAAGACTGCCGCGCGGCTGAGCAGCTCCAGATACAGCAGGCACTCGTCGGCGTCGCGGCCTCGATCGTTGTCAAAGAAGTCCAGCAAGTTCCTACCAGTACTACTAGTACAACCTCGCTGGCACCGTCCACGCCTCGGTCCAGGTCATCGTCTCTCGTATCCACTGCCAGCGAAGAGCGATCGACAGCGTCCACACCAATGGCTCCAGGCCATCACCACCCCAGCCTCCACCACCTCCACCACGGCCTCAAGTAGAAGAGAACCATTCAACCAAATCATTTTAACGGTGTATGTAGGCATGTAGTATGCTGTCAGACCTACTTGAAGAACACGACGACCACCGTGGTGTCATCGTGGCGGCGGCGACGGTGGCTGCCTGGGGGCAGGCTCAGCAGGTCGCTGTAGGACATCCCGTACCGCGTAGCAGCCTTCTGCAAGGTCTTCTCCACGATCGCACGGCCAGCGAGTTCCCCTTTGCCACTGGCCTGGTACTCACGCACCACTTCTACGGCCTCTTCGTTGGTCAAAAAGTCCCACACGCCGTCCGAGCCAATGATGACAAACTGGTCGTCCGCGTGGATCTCATGCACCTTGACTTCCGGGATCGCCGTGATGTATGGTGGCGTGTAGGGCGCGGCGATGTGGCGGCCGGCCGAGCGGTCGCCGTTCGCGTATGGCGGCCCATTGAACTCGGAGTACTTGAGTGCAAAGTCGCCCAGTGCACGCGTCGGCTGCAGCGCGCCCTTGACGTAGCACGAGTCTGGGTGGCGACACACGTACACATTGTCCTCGCCCGGGTGGTCACGCTTGAGTTTTTCCTGCTCGGCCTTGGACATGGCGTTCTGGTCCTGCGTGAGTGCAACAGCGACGTACTCGTCCTTCTTGGACTTGGCCTTCTTGCCCAGTACGGCTCGAATGTCACCGGCATTGGCCACGTGCAGCGTGCTGCCGCGCACGTACACCATCAGTGCGCAGGACCCACAGCGGCCGACGGCGCCGAAGCCTAGCTGGAATGCCGCTGATACTTTGGCCATGAGGTCACGGTCCGTGCGTGCAAAGCCTCGCTGGATCGCACCGGTGACCGCCTGCCTAGATGCGTCCGCGGGCTTCTCGTCCTCGGATTTTGGCTTGGCCACGAGGTGCTCCACCTCCCTTTTGACGTTGTGGATCAGCACCTGCGTGCCGTACTCGGACACCTGCCAGCCGCCTAGCAATTATAATGGTTATTCTAGTGCAAAAAAGGTAGGTAAAATAAATAAAGGGGACGCACCGTGACCGTCGAGTACAAGCGCGTAGACGTCGCCGTTGTCCGCCACCTGCACGTTGAACTTGTCTTCGATAGGGAAGTTGGCCTTGTACGTGGCGCAGCTGAAGCTCGCGACACGCGGCGCGAGCGTGACAGACTCAAACTTCTCTCCATCCAGTGGCAGCGTGAATCCGATCGAATCGCCGACCTCTTCGCCGCTGTACGCGGGGGAATAGCGGCCGTCGCAGAGCGCGTCGCCCGTGCTCGTGACCGTGCAGCTCTCGGCGTTCGCGAGCGCGAGCATGGAGAGACCGATACCACCGATCATGAGCGTGTGCCGCACGATGCGGTTGCTGCCGTGGAAGGGGGCCCGCGTGGCGCCGAGGTGGCGCGCTGCCGTGCGCAAGCCGCGCGTGAACACCCTCATCCCAAGAGCTCTCGTTTGGTCGAGTGTCTGACGTCCCAACTGTATCCTATTAGTGACATGGCATTCAATCGAGGATTGAGCTGGTCGATCGAACCGGTTACAGACCGGTATTTGTACCGGCTTGTTTTTGAAACGGGTTGCAGGATTCCGTGGGTCCATGTCTTTGCGATGACGTCAAGCGGTTCACGGTCCGGTGTGGACCGGTTCCAGAATCTTGGTCCCCATGCAAATCCCAAGATAAACCCGGGCCGAAGCCCACCGTGATAGAGTTGAAGATGGGTAATCAGGTGTTAAGATCGTGGAACAATGTCCGACCTGCTCTTCAATCAGTGCATTTTTAGTTCCGCACTGCAGCTTCCACGCTCCCATGTCCACCGCTGCACTGATTTTGCACCATTTCTGGTCTCTTGACCCGTCGGAATGCGCCAACGATCTTCGACGGTCGACCCCTTCCGCGCTCCCCTCCGCTCTCCTCTCCTCTCCACTTGGTGGCCCATTTCGAAATCCGCTCCGCCCACGTCAACGACGAGTCCCCCGTAGCGAATCTATCATGTTCCGTCGCGCCGCGATCCACGCCGTCAAGATGCAGGGCACCGCCGCCGCCGCCACGCGCGCCATGGCCACCGCGGGCGCCAAGCAGACCACCAGCAAGTCGACCCGCACCGCTGGCGTCGCGCTCGCGGTCGCCACGGTCGGTGGCTTCGCGATCGCCGACGTCGCGATGGCGCGGGAGAAGCAGCCAGACCTCGAACAGATCAAGAAGGAGCTCGTGGACGTGTTCGATGGCAACAACTACATGGGCCCTACCCTGGTGCGTCTCGCGTGGCACTCATCGGGTACGTTCAGCAAGAAGGACGGCTCTGGTGGCTCCACCGGTGGCACCATCCGTGGCGCCCCGGAAATCAACCACGGTGGCAACGCTGGCCTACACCTCGCCGTCAAGGCCCTGGAAAAGGTCAAGAAGGACCACCCCGAGATCACCTACGCCGACTTGTACATCCTCGCCGGTAACACCATGATTGAAGAGATGGGCGGCCCCTCGCTGCCATTCCGTCTTGGCCGGTCGGACACGCCGCCAGAGAATACGACGCCAGACGATCGCCTGCCCAACGCCGACATGGGCTCCAAGGACAAGACCACGCAGCACGTGCGTGACGTTTTCTACCGCATGGGCTTCGATGACCGTGAGATCGTCGCGCTGCTCGGCGCCCACGCGCTGGGCCGATGCCACCCGGACCGCAGTGGCTACAGCGGCCCGTGGACCAACGCCGAGTGGACGTTCTCGAACGAGTACTTCCGCCAGCTCTTGGAGAACAAGTGGACGCTCAAGAAGTGGAACGGTCCACAGCAGTACGAGGACCCAACGGGTGAGCTCATGATGCTGCCGGCTGATATGGTGCTTATCCAAGACCCCAAGTTCCGCAAGTACGTGGAGCTCTACGCCAAGGACGAGGACCTCTTCTTCAAGGACTTTACCACCGCGTGGACCAAGCTCACCGAGAACGGCGTCAAGTTCCCAGAGGAGAAGTCGTTCTTGCGCAAGCTGTGGCCGTTCTAAGCGATTGTACTCAAGTGAAAATACTGGACACTCGGTAGTACCGTGCATCAAGTACGTAGTAGTACAGCACAACGGACGGCTCACACAGTGTAGCGACGTAACCGTAAATGCATGCATACACCGGGTGGACCGAACACTCTTTGATGTAAGTTATGGTAGTACTGCATGGCGGTTCAAGTTAGAGCACACCGCCGGTAGGACCGACCTGTACCTGCTTCCTCGTGATCAGCTCCTTCGTGAGAATCGACTGCATCTTGGTCGCGACGAGTCGGAAGACCTCCTCGTTGCCTTGCATGATAAAATGCAAGTCGTCTCCTAGCAACTGCGCGCGGTCGGTAGCGTTTGGGTACCGCTGCATAAAGTACTGATACACGTCCAGCAGCTCCACGCCAGGCACGTTGTCCACGACACTCGCACAGGCCGCTGCGTACGTACCGGGCTCTTCGTTGCTACGGTCGAGTACCTTGCGTCCAAGTTTGACGCGCAAGTGCTCACGTGCGCAGTCGTCCACGACCGGTGATGTGAGGAGCAGCAGCTTGGCCTGTGGCGCGTTCACCTGGAGCTGCTGCAGAATGAACACGAGGTTCTCATGGTACTCATTGATCGGGGTAAACACTTAAAATCTGTTGTATTTTCACTGATTGGCTGTTACTCCGAAAATAGCACTGAAGACCAATTTTAGGCACTGAAAAAATGTTGTTATTTCACACCAAATCAGTGCTCGCACATGCCTGATAAAAGTGGCACTATGTGGCAACTTCAACTTCAAGGCAACTTCAACCTAGCTGAATGCGCTCTTATCAAACTATTTGCGCTTCATCTGCACCCGTCTATAACGGATGAAACTGACGTCGATTCTCATTGAAACGGATGGATGAAACCAATGAAACTTTTCCTCGCGCACTCACCAGGTGGATGGCAAAGGCGAACTCGCAAAGTGCTGCCGATGCCTGACGAAGAGGAAGCGCTCGACACAGCGGACAACATCCCTGATTGGGAGGAGACATCAGACTCGGACGACTCCGAAGTCGAATACGCAACCACGTGCTCAGACGATGGTGATGGCGCAGCAACAGCACCCACACTACGATACCTGTGGCGTGAAGTCCGTGTCGCCCAAACCTTGAA